>DWDQ01000003.1:0-155031 GCA_018245515.1 Pyrrhopyge guianae | reverse complement strand
ATTGCTGTAACAATGAGCTAATTACAGCATCGCTCAGGCCACCGTCACGCAGCAAGCTACAAGTAGCGCTTCGAGCATCTACAAAAACTGTATCTCTTTCTTTTTGGATGCGTATAACAATATGAGAAATAAAGCCTGTAAGCAAATCCTTACATTTTAGCTCTAGCAAAGCCATTTGGTTATTTTGCTGTTGTTGCATAACAGTCCAATGGTTGGCACTGGCAAGTTGCGTTATAGCTATTATAGTATTATCTATGCTAGTGTCATAACGCCTAGGCACCTCTCGCGATAAAATTACCGCAGTTGGGTTATAATCTTTACAACCAACAATAAACTCTGGTGGATTATTTAACTCTGTAGAAACATCATTTACCATAGGAGATTTATAAAATTTTACTACGACTAACCCAACAAAGGCCAATACAAAACTAGAGTAAAGAGCAGCGCGCAGTGCTTTCAAGCCACCCTTATCGCCATACCGCCACATATCTCTTAAGGCTAGGGCTACCAACAATAAGCTGGCCAGAGCGCATATAACAGCAATTTTTATAAAAAGAAAAAATAGTTCTTGCGATATAATTTCAAAATAATGCAGCAAATCTGTAATTATTAAAAGCCAAAGAGACAACAATCCAAAATAAGAGCATAAATGAACAAAACGCGAATATTGGCGTATATATCTCATGCTCATATGGCACAATTCCTGGCTAATAACTTAAATATAATAGCTAATATAACGCTAGAACTGTTTTTTTCAAGCCATCCCCTACTTATCACGCAGTTTTATAGCAGCTTGCGCCGCTGCTAACCTTGCAACTGGCACTCTAAAGGGTGAACAAGAAACGTAATCTAAGCCAACTTTTTCACAAAACATAATAGAATCAGGATCTCCACCATGCTCACCGCAAATACCGAGCTTAAGCCCTGCTTTACTACGCCTACCCTGCTCTGCAGCCATCTGAATTAAAGCGCCCACACCTTCTATATCAATAGAAACAAACGGATCCTGCGGCAATAAATTCTTAGCTATGTAAGTAGCTAAAAAAGGAGCAGCATCATCGCGCGAAATACCAAAAGTAGTCTGCGTTAGGTCATTTGTTCCAAAAGAGAAAAATTCTGCTGTCTTAGCTATATCATTTGCGCATAATGCCGCTCTCGGCAGCTCTATCATGGTGCCTACTATATAAGGAATTTGCATAGCTTTTTCCTGCATCACTGCTTGCGCCTCTTCATCAATATATTTTTTTATATAATCAAATTCAGCTTTCGTAGCAATTAGTGGCACCATAATTTCTGCCTCTATAGGCTTGCCAGTAGCCAGCGCTGCCTCGCATGCAGCTTCAAATATCGCTCTTGCCTGGCAACGCGCAATTTCAGGATAGGCAATAGCCAAGCGACAACCACGTAGCCCCAACATAGGGTTAAACTCATGCAGTTCTATAGCACGCGCTTCTAATAACGCCACGTCTACTTGCATTATTGCTGCTATTTCTACAATTTCCGTTGTTTCTTTTGGCAAAAATTCATGCAAAGGAGGATCCAACAAGCGTATAGTTAAAGGCATGCCCTGCATCACCTCAAAAAGCTGGATAAAATCACCCCGTTGCATAGGCAATAATTTATCCAAGGCTTTTTTGCGACCAGCCTCACTATTAGCTAGTATCATTTCTCTAACCACATTTATGCGATCTTCAGCAAAAAACATATGTTCTGTACGGCACAAGCCTATTCCCTGCGCACCAAATTTAACAGCAGCCTTAGCTTCTACCACGGTTTCCGCATTTGCCCGCACATCCATACGCCGAATCTCATCTGCCCACTGCATTAAAAGGGCAAAATCACCATCCAACTCCGGCTCATGCATAGCTACTTCACCTTTGATAACTTGTCCAGTACTGCCATCCAAAGTAATTATATCACCAGCTTTAAAAATACGGTCACCGACCTGCATCACTTGCATAGCGTAGTCAATTTTTACCCCGCTAGCTCCGCACACACAAGGTTTGCCCATTCCACGCGCAACCACAGCGGCGTGGCTAGTCATACCGCCACGGGTAGTAAGTATGCCCTCAGCAGCATTCATACCATGTATATCCTCTGGGCTTGTTTCCACACGCACCAAAATAACTTTTTGACCTTCTGCCACAGCTTTTTCTGCTTCCGCAGAAGAAAAAACTATAGCACCTGTAGCGGCCCCCGGTGAAGCTGGCAAGCCCTCTAGAAAAACTTCCTTTTCCTCATCAGGATCAATACAAGGATGCAACAATTGATCTAAACATTTCGCATCTACATTCAATAGTGCCTCTTCCTTAGTGATATGCCCCTCTTTATACATATCTACAGCAATTCTTAATGCTGCCTTTGCTGTACGCTTACCGTTTCTAGCTTGCAGCATCCATAATTTACCCTTTTCAATAGTAAATTCTAAATCTTGCATATCTCTATAATGTCGCTCTAAAATATCAGCAGTTTTAGAAAATTCTTCAAAAACCTGTGGCATTAACTTTTCTAAAGAAGACGACTCAACCCCAGAGCTCTTGCGCGATTTTTCTGTTAAAATCTGTGGCGTACGAATACCAGCCACCACATCTTCGCCCTGTGCATTTACTAAAAACTCACCATATAATTCTTTTTCCCCCGTAGAAGGATTCCGCGTAAAAGCCACGCCTGTAGCGCAGTCATCGCCCATATTACCAAAAACCATAGACTGCACATTAACCGCTGTACCCCAACTTTGCGGGATATTATGCAAACGTCGATAAACTACGGCCCGCGGCGTCATCCAACTTGCAAATACCGCTCCTATTGCGCCCCATAATTGCTCTAGGGGATCTTGTGGAAAAGGCCTAGCTAAATTATCTTGCACCGCTTGCCTATAGGCTAAAACAATGTTTTTCCAGTCTTGCGCTTGCATTTGGGTGTCTAGCTCATAGGATTTTTCTTCCTTATACTGTTCTAAAATATCCTCAAAAATATCATGCTCTACAGATAACACAACGTTAGAATACATTTGTATAAAACGCCTATAACTATCATAAGCAAAACGAGGATTCGCTTGTGCCGCTAGCACCTCTACTGTGCTATCATTAAGTCCAAGATTCAGAACTGTATCCATCATGCCCGGCATAGAAGTACGAGCACCAGACCGAACAGAAAGTAATAGCGGATTTTCTACACTGCCAAAACCTCGCCCTGTCTTGTTTTCTAAATAGGTTAAAGCTTGGCTAACCAAAAACCGCAACTCTTCTGGATATGTAAAATTATTATTATAATAATACCCGCAGACTTCTGTTGTTAAGGTAAAGCCAGGCGGAACAGGCAGGCCAAGGCGACACATTTCGGCTAAATTTGCCCCCTTACCACCAAGCAAATTCCGATCCTCAGCTGTGCCATCTGCTTCTCCGTCACCGAATTTGTATACCCATTTAGCCATGTGCTTTCTCCATAGTTTAACCTAACACCAACAAACTCAATGTATCATAATAGTAGCTTTATTTAAACATGCCGCAATAAACTATCCAATATCTTTGATAGTTCATCAGCTGTAAAGGCACCCACATATTTTTCGCCATTTATAAAAAACGTAGGCGAAGCTGTTACACCAAATTCATTGCGTCCTCTTTCAAAACTAGAATTAACTTTTTTTAGTAAATCTTCATTTTGCAAACATGCTTTAAAATTTTCAGTCGTAAAGCCGCTTAGTCGAGCAATTTTTTCTAAAGGCGGCAAAGCGTCAGCTACAGGTACCCAAGACATAAATTTATCATATAATACATCAATCAAAGCATTATATTGCGCTTTTGGGGCGCAACGAGCTAACATAAAACCTGCTGTTGCACGAGAATCATAAGGGTATTCGCGCTTAATCAAGCGAACCCTTCCAGTTTCAATATATTTTTTTCTAATTATCGGCAAATCATGCAAATGAAAATTAGCGCAATGCCCGCAACTTAGCGAATAATACTCTACTATAGTTATAGGTGCCGTATCGCTTCCTTCAATAATATCTGGCAGCGGGCCTGGGATAAGCAATTTTTTTTCATCAACCATACCAGAGGGAGTAATAGCCGTATTTATCTTTTGTACTTTTTTTGCTGGCGCTAGACTTTCTGCCAAGCTTGGCTCTGCAGCAAAAAAAATTAAACTTAAAGCTAGCATAAGTTTTGTTAGTAGTGCGCTCATTGTTATACCCTTTTTATAATTAGCTCCTTGCATATGGAGCGACCAATTTCGAGTAGAGATTTTCTTAAACCTTCATCTCGAATATCTTTTACTATATCACATAAAAATGCTTCTTTCTCAACGGCTAGTTGCGTTTCTTTAATTATTTTTGCCTTTTCCAAGGAAAAATCCCTATAATCATCATTATAATTTACATGTTTCTGAGTTATTTTTACTTTATCTACGGCATAATAACCAAAAAAGCTATTGATTCGTTCAATAATTTGTAAATTCTGATGCATAACTTGCACACCAGTACTACCTTGGCAGGCAATTAGTAGAGTAGCTGGTTTATATTCGTCGCTACCAGCAGGCGCATATGGCCAATTTAATTTTACAGGACTACATAGCAAAGCCACATCGGAACCTACAATTAATGGCCAGTTTTCAATAACTTCAAAAGTTAGCCCTGTGCGCCGCCTAATCATAGGGTCTAATAAATTAAAAGCTAAATCTTTAAGCTTTTTGGGTTTTGTTTTCATACGTTATTTATAAAACAAAGTTTTGCTTAAGACAAATTTAAAAAATTCTTTTTATACAATTTACGCAACTCGTCAATCGGTTGCAAAACCCCTTGATTTTCAAAATGCCAATACGCCCAACCATTACAAGCGGGGATATCCTGCACTATACGCCCTACAGCATGGATCGACCCTCGTATATCACGTACTTCTATAGTGCCATCTACTTTAACTTTAGCAATATGTTTCTTAGAGCAATCACAAATTTCTTGTCCAGCTTTTATCAAGCCGTGTTCTACTAGAGTAACAAAAGGCACGCGCGGGTCACTTTTCTTAGCTTTTAACGGCTTTAGCTCATCTTCATTTAAAGGCACAACCTGAGCTATCCTCTGCTGGGCCACTTTGAAATAACTTTTTTCTTGTTCTATGCCTACAAAGTCACGCCCCAACATCTTAGCAACAGCTGCAGAGGTACCAGTACCTAAAAACGGGTCTAGGATAACATCACCAGGCTTAGTGCAAGCCATGATGATACGCCGCAGTAAGGCTTCAGGTTTTTGGGTTGGATGCGCTTTTTTGCCATCTGCTCCCTTTATCCGCTCAGCGCCTTTACAAACCGGAAAAATCCAATCAGAGCGCATCTGCACATCTTCGTTGCTGGCTTTCAAAGCGTCATAATTAAATGTGTAACGACGTGAATCTTTATCTTTAGCAGCCCAGATAAGAATTTCATGTGCATTCTGAAAGCGTCGCCCTCTAAAATTAGGCATAGGATTTGCCTTACGCCACACAATATCATTCAAAAACCAAAAACCCAGATCCTGGATAATAGAACCAACACGGTAAATATTATGGTACGAACCAATCACCCACAAAGTCCCAGTCGGCTTAAGCACCCGGCGACAAGCAAGCAGCCACGCTCTGGTAAAAGCATCATAGGCTTTAAAGCTTTCAAATTGATCCCAATGGTCGTCTACGGCTGATACAATTGAGTTATCTGGCCGGTGCAACTCCCCATTCAATTGTAAATTATAAGGGGGGTCAGCAAATACCATATCCACTGAGGCGCTAGGGATTTGCTCTAAAGCAGTAACGCAGTTGCCAGCTATCAAGCTATTACGCCACGGTTCCTTTTCAGGAGCATCACTATTATAATTTTTTCTGATATTCTGCAACACCATAAATTTTCCGAAAACTTTTAAACCTAATTCAGCCGCCGCCTTCCTTACATTTATCTGTTAATAAGCTAAATAAATGGTTAACAAACTAAAAATTGTATTTAAAAAAAAATTCAGGTAATATAAGTAATTCATCAAATAACTCTCACTGACTATAGATGTGTAATATGTTGTACCCTATTGAACTTATAATTTTTGACTGTGACGGGGTGTTAGTAGACTCCGAGCATCTTTCTAGCCTGATAATAGCTGAGCTGCTATCTAAGGCGGGTTATTCTATAACACCGCAAGAAGTTAGCGAAAAATACGCTGGACTTATAATGATGGACATTTTAAAAAGACTAGAAAAACAAACGGACATCTATTTTTCTCTAAATTTAGTTGCTGAGCTACATAAACAATTTGCAGCCCGCATGGGTACAGAGCTAAATTTGATCCATGGTGTAAAAGAAGCTATAGCAAACTTAGAGCTACCCCACTGTATATGCTCTAATGCCTCTACCGAAAATTTAACAAACATGCTAGAATTATTTGATCTGATGCAGCCATTCCAAAATTGCCTATTCTCTGCACAGGATGTTGGCACTAAAAAACTAAAGCCAGACCCAAATGTATTTTTATTTGCAGCAGAAAAATTTAATATTAAACCAGCGCATTGTTTAGTAATAGAAGATTCTATACATGGGCTAGCAGCAGCAAAAGCGGCAAATATGAGATCCGTGGGCTTTACAGGCGGCAGCCACACCTATCCGGGCCACGCAAACGCCTTAGCCGATGCAGGAGCCGAAACGGTGTATGCTGATCATAGCGAACTAAATTTAGTAATTAACGCTTTACGAAATTGGAAAGATAATTAGCCAATAAATGCAATATGTAAGTACCAGAGGCAACGCTAAAGCAGCGAATTTTACCGAAATTTTAATGGCTGGCCTAGCGCCAGACGGGGGTTTGTATGTGCCTATATCTTACCCTCAGTATAATTTTGAGCAATTACGCCACATGCGCGATAAAAATTACACACAATTAGCAGAAATTTTACTATGGCCTTTTATAGAAGGCTCTAATATTAGCAAAGCAGAATTTTCAAAAATTATAAAGCAGAGTTATAAAGATTTTAGCCATCCTGCCATTTGCCCATTAATACAAACAGCGAGCAAAGAATTTATAGCCGAACTTTTTCACGGCCCCAGCTTAGCCTTTAAAGATATAGCTATGCAGTTTTTAGCAAATTTAATAGAAACAATATTAGCAAACACAGATAAAAACCTAAATGTTATAGCGGCAACCTCTGGCGATACCGGAAGCGCTGCAATAGAAGCATTCGCGAAAAAAAACAAAGCAAAAGTTTTTATCTTATTTCCAAAAGGTCGAATCTCCGAAATACAACAAAAACAAATGACCACTACGGGAGCTAGCAATATATATGCCATAGCTATTGATGGCTGCTTTGACGATTGCCAGGCTATTGTAAAAAGCC
Organism: Pyrrhopyge guianae; assembly: GCA_018245515.1. Lineage (NCBI taxonomy): Eukaryota > Metazoa > Arthropoda > Insecta > Lepidoptera > Hesperiidae > Pyrrhopyge > Pyrrhopyge guianae. The sequence continues at coordinate 147,694 of DWDQ01000003.1, read as the reverse complement.
TTTTTAATGACAAAGATTTTGTAGCAAAGGTTAATCCTACAGCAGTAAACTCAATAAATTGGGCCCGCATTTTAGCTCAAAGCGTTTATTATTTTTATACAGCCTTGGCCTTAGGTGCCCCAGATAGAAAGGTTAATTTCTGTGTACCTACAGGAAATTTTGGCAATATCTTTGCAGGATATTTAGCCAAAAAAATGGGGCTACCTATAGAAAAGCTTATAATTGCTACTAACGAAAATGATATTCTAACCCGCATTGTGCATACAGGGATCTACCAGCCTAAAGCTATTTGCCCAACTACTTCTCCTTCTATGGATATACAGATTTCTTCTAATTTCGAGCGTCTTCTATTTGACACAAGCGGCGGTGATAGCAACTACACAAACCTTAAAATGCAAGAATTAAACCAAAATGGCTATTTTGTTTTAAGTGATGACTGCCGTCATAAAATAAACGAAGATTTTATAGCAGGCAGCGCTAAAGTAGAAAATGTAAATGACATTATAAAAAACCTATATGAAAACAATAATTACCTGTGCGACCCACATACTGCTGTTGGAATACATGTAGCAAGAAATCGACAACAAACTTCCTATTCTACACCAATAATCGCCTTAGCCACCGCTAGCGCTTCTAAATTTCCCGAAACAGTAAAAAATGCTTGCGGTATCTGGCCAGATCTACCAGCACGGGCAAGAAAAATTATGAAAAAAAACGAGCTTTTTTACAGCTTAGATAATAATGCAGAGACTATCAAGCAATTCATATACCAACAGCTATAGCATTGATTATGTATAAAACGCCATATTTATATATCTTAAAGCGTAAATAAATTTAGGTAAACAAAATGAAAGTCACCATAAGCCAGCTAGAAAATGGTTTAACTATAGCCACCCAAAAAATACCAGAGATAGAGAGTGTAACCGCAGGCATATGGATAAAATCTGGCTCTCGCAACGAAGCAATACAGCAACATGGTCTCGCACATATGCTGGAACATATGGCCTTCAAGGGCACCGCTAACAGATCAGCTTCGAAAATAGCCCATGATATAGAAAGCGTAGGTGGGGAAATTAATGCAGCAACTAGCGTAGAAAATACTGGCTATTATACGCGGTTATTACAAGAAAATACTGAGCTTGGAATAGATATTTTATCCGACATCATGACCGCGCCACTCTTTGATAGCGCTGAATTAGAAAAAGAAAAACAAGTAGTTTTACAAGAGCTTGGCGCTGCAAATGACACCCCAGATGACGTAGTTTTTGACCATTTCATGAATATAGCTTATAAAGACCAGGCGATTGGGCGCCCTATTTTAGGCACCAAAAAAAGCGTACAGTCTTTTCAAAGCTCGGACATGTCCAATTTTATGAATCAGCATTATTATGCAGAACATATGGTATTTGTAGCAGTTGGCGCCGTAGAGCATGATAAAATTGCCAGCAATGTTGAAAAAGGCTTAGGCGAATTTCCATCAAAAAAAGCAGATAATAGTTATAAACAGGCAAAATACATAGGTGGGTGCAAAAGCGAGCACCGTGAGTTAATGGACGCACAGGTAATATTAGGATTCGAAGGCTGCGCTTATATGCATGGCGATTTTTATAAAACACAGCTGCTGTCTGTAATTCTAGGTGGCGGAATGTCTTCTCGCTTGTTTCAAAATATACGCGAAGAATTGGGGCTATGCTACTCTATTTATGCTTTTCACTGGGGATTTAGCGATACTGGGGTATTTGGAATTTCTGCCGCAACAGATCAAGACGGCATAGCCACTTTAATGCCAGCGGTAATAACAGAGCTGAAACGTATTAGCGAAAATATTAGTCCAGATGAAGTAAGCAGAGCCCTGGCACAATATAAAGCCAGTTTAATTATGTCGAAAGAAAGCTCAGCAGCAAGAGCGCCAGCCATAGCCAGACAAATATTAACTTACGGCCGGCCAGTTAACAATGAAGAAATATTAAAAAAACTACATGCCGTTACGCCAAGAGAAATTACAGAATTAGCAGAGAGAATATTTTTAAATTCTCGCCCTAGCCTTGCCGCTGTTGGTCCTATAAAAAAGCTAATAGAATATGATGACATATACCTTAGCTTACAAAGCTAGGATAAAAAATTTTATTAAATGCTAGCGACAGCATATAAAAATATGCTAAACCTTATAGACAGGAATATAACATATAAGTCTTATGGGTTTAACGTGCTAACTATTATACAATCATCTTTTAATATATGGCGTAACCTACCTGCTTATATATTACTAATTAGCTCTTTATTGCTAGCAACTCCCTCTTTACTTCATGCACGTGAATTAATAAAAATCACGCCACAAGATATAGCCTTAGACATATCCCAAGCTGTTGAGTTATATCAAACCAACACAAAATCTATCAAAGTTACAACAAGCCCCGGCAGTGATGGCATAGTTAAAACTATTGAAGTACAAGCAACAACTGAAAGTCCGAAACATTATTGGGCAGTTTTTGCTATAGTTAATCCTACCAATGAACAAATTGACCGCTTAATTGTAACGCCACATTATCGGCTGGTCGGGTCTGGTATATTGCATCCCGATTTGGGCAGCAAACGTATATTGAGCATCACTCCATCTGAAGGTTTTGCATTAATACGTCAAAATAGCGCCAGTCATGACGTATTTTCTATCACCATAAACCCTGGGGCAGTAATTACCTTCGTTGCTGAAATAACCTCAGAAAAACTAATGCCAATATATTTATGGCAAACCGATGCTTATAAAAGCACATTAAATTCTTACACCTTTTATCAAGGCATTTTATTAGGTATAGCAGGGCTTTTAGCCGTATTGCTAAGCGTTTTATTTATTGTAAGGGGAACATTTATTTTCCCTGCGGCAGCGGTTTTTGCTTGGTCTGCTTTGGCTTATATCAGCGTAAATTTTCATTTTTTCGATAAAATATTTAAAATGACCACTGGGTCAGAACCTATATGGCGTGCTTGTGTTGAGCTATCCATTACGGCATCTTTGTTGTTATTTTTATGCGCATACCTAAATTTATATAAATGGCACTATAAGCTCTATTACACAATAATCTTGGCTACAATATTATCATGTGTTTTGTTATTTTTTTCTATATATCATCCCGCATTCACAGCTAGCTTAGCAAGAATATTACTGGGGGGCACTACATTTGCTGGAGCAATTATAATAACCATGCTAGCTATACGAGGTTTAGATCGGGCGGTGATGATCATTCCAACTTGGTTGTTTTTAATTTTATGGGTTATAGCGACTTATAGCTGTATCACCGCAAAAATAGATAATGATATTATCGAACCAGCCCTTGGCGGAGGCTTAATTTTATTAGTTTTACTTATAGCTTTTACTATTTTGCAGCAAGTTTTTTCCTCTACCGTTTTTCATCAAGGATTATTTTCTGATAGCGAAAAACGATCATTAGCAATGATGGGCGCAGGTGATATAGTGTGGGACTGGGATGTCCAGCGCGATCAAGTACACATTAAACCAGATTTAACTCGATTTTTAGGTGCCCGAGCAACTAAGCTAAATGGAACAATAAATAATTTTATCAATTCTCTTCATCTGGATGACAGAAATAAATTTTATGCTAATCTAAACATCATATTAGATGCAAAAAAAGGCCAAATAGAACAAAATTTTCGCATAAGATCAAGCGACAATCACTACCATTGGTTTAATTTAAGAGCTAGACCTTTTGCTGAAAAAGATGGCACCATAAGTCACTGCATCGGTACCTTGGTAAATATCACCGAGTTAAAAACAGCACAAGAACATTTACTAAAAGATAGCGTACGGGATAATCTAACTGGCCTGCCAAATCGACAATTATTTATAGATCGCCTACAAAGTCTCTTGACCTTATCGGCATTAAAAAAAGACATTAACCCTTCGGTATTGGTGTTAGATTTTGACGGATTCCGTAGCATTAATCAGGCTTATGGACATGCAGCTGGCGATAATTTTTTAATGATAATAGCCAAAAGACTAAATAGGCTTTTAAAGCCACAAGATACTTTATGCCATTTAAAGGCAGATCGTTTCGCTATTATTCTAGTTTCGCCACAAAATTCTAACGACGTTGCAGCTCTTATCTCCACTATACAAAAAGCTGCCTCTGCGCCTGTAAAACTATCTAACAATGAAATAAAATTAACTGCATCAATAGGACTGTACAGTCTAAAAAATAAAAGCTATACAGCCGCAGAAGTCTTATCAGACGCGCAATTAGCCGTAAGCTACGTTAAGCACGCCGGGGGCAATAGTATAGAGCTATTTAAGCCCACTATGCGCTCATTCAATTTTAGCTTAGATGGCCTTAGCAAAGATTTACCAAAAGCTATTGAGCGGGAAGAGCTGCGAGTAATTTATCATCCAATTTTAACCTTCAATGACAGTGAAATTGTAGGTTTTGAGGCTTATACCATCTGGGAGCACCCACAATATGGCACCTTATCTGTTACCGACTTTATTGCCTGTGCCGAGCATACAAGCTGTGTGAATGACATAGCTAATTTTACCTTTACTACCATAGCTAAAGATTTATTCGAACTACAAGAAAGATTTTTTGACAAAAACCTTTTTATCACTATGAACCTATTTAGCGCCGATATGCTAAATCAAGAATTAATAAATAATATGAAGTCTATACAAATGCGTTACCCTTTTGATTCGAAACGTTTTGTAATAGAGTTATCCGAGGCAATTTTGCTAGAAAAGCCAGAGCAAGCTGCAGATTTACTTACGAATTTAAAAAATTTAGATTTTAAATTAGCACTAGATCATTTTGGCACTGGCTACTCATCTCTAGCTTATTTAACAAGGTATAATTTTGACTTTATTAAACTAGATAAATCAGTGCTAACAGAAAATATTAGCAAGAAAACAATTTTTATAAAAGCTCTCATAAATGTGGCGCATGAATTGAATCACAAAGTCATTGCTACTGGAGTTGATACCCAAGAAGATGCTAGGTTATTAGCTGAATTGGGCTGTGAATATATTCAAAGCATAGTATTTTCAGAACCCTTAGTCATCGATAAAATCATAGAACTAATAAAGCAACACAATTAAGATATGAATAAATTTAAATTTTTTTTATACCTATTTGCTTGCACTAATATATATTGTGGCCGAGCCTATTCATTCAGTACAGATTGGCAAACTTCCCTAGGCGGGAGCAGTAGAATTATTCTAGAAAAGCCAAAAGCAGATAGGCCATCAGTGTTAAAAGGTGCCATAGAAATAAATCTAAAGGCTGGCTGGAAAACTTATTGGCGTAACCCCGGAAGCAATGGCCTGCCGCCTAGGCTTGTGCTTGACAAAGAATCAGCAAAAAAAGCAAAAACACAATTATTTTATCCAGCGCCAGAACTAATAATTAATAGCAATAATTGGATAAATGGCTATCATAATCATCTTTTTCTACCTTTCGTCATCGGCTCGATTGATAATGGCCCCTTACCTGAAAGCTTAACTGGCAGCGCCCAAATTGGTATGTGTAAAGATATTTGTATTCCGGTAATCAACAACTTTAAATTTACGTCATCTACACTAAGCAACTCAAAATGGCAAGACAGATTCTTGCTAATTTCTGCTTTCGCAGCTTTACCAAAAGCCCCATCTAATAGCTTTAGTATAACAAACGCCTATATAAAAGATAATAGACTCTTCATGTCGCTTAAGCATTTAACTAATAAAAACCCTCCACAAATATTCCTAGATAGTGACAATTTAACGCTGGATAAACCGCAGCTACTAAACCATGACAAAATATACTCTATCTTCGGCGCAACTATATTAAACAAAAGCTTAGTAAAAAATCCTATCATACACTACACAGCAATAAATGGTAACGAAGCAGTAGCTGGTGAAATTACACTTTGATAACCTACTTATTACTGGAAATGGTTACAGAGGCTTTATATTCCTGTATGCCGCGACGGGCCAATTTGTCTGCGCGCTCATTAAATTCATTGCCAGCATGACCCTTTACCCAGTGCCAAGTAATTTTATGTTTATTGTTTAACTCGGCTAAAGTTTGCCAAAATTGCGCATTTTTTACTGGAGTCTTACTAGAGGTACGCCAACCATTCGCTATCCAAGTATCGAGCCATTGCGTTATACCATTACGCACATATGCAGAATCAGTATATAAATCTACTACACAAGGTGCTTTAAGAGCTTCCAGGGCCTTTATTGAGGCCAAAAGCTCCATTTGATTATTAGTAGTAAAAGCATCATTGCCATATAGCTCTTTTTCGTGCCCATTCCAAAGCAATACAGCGCCCCACCCACCAACACCAGGATTACCAGAACAAGCTCCATCCGTATATATCGTAACAATTTTTTGCAATATAACTTACTCTACTATATCGTTAAAGTTTGAAAAATCTCCATAAAACTGCAGCCGACGCAAATATACCATAGGATCTTTCAAAATTACTTGACTATCGGGCATGGTATGAAAAAAATCATAGAGCCGTGTTTGCAAAAAACGCATAGCACTGCCCCGCATCAATAAAGGCATAGTTTGCTTTTCCAGGTTACTCAACACTCTAACCTTTTCATAACCGTGCAAAAAAGCTCTAGCTTTAGCAGCTTCATAACTATTATCTTTATTAAAACACCAAGCAGTTAAACATATAGCTATATCATAAGCAAACATATCATAGCATGAAAAATAAAAATCTATAATACCACCTAACCTAGCACCTTGAAATAAAACATTATCTGGAAAAATATCAGCGTGTATTACACCGCTAGGCAAATCTGTACGCCAGTTTTGTGTTAAAAACACCAATTCTTTTTCAATAAATTCTATAGTGCGGATGCCCAAATTAGTAGCCTTAACCCGAGAAATATTCCATAGATTACGCCAACTATCTAAGGAAAATTTATTTTCCAATCGTTCTGAAAAATCAGCAACGGCCAAATGCATTCTCGCCACCAAATTACCTAATAGCTCACATTGTACTATTGTAGCTACATTAGATTCATAGCCCTCAATAAAACTAATTATCGCCGCTTTGCGATTACACAAATTGCCCATAGTTTTTCGGTCTTTACTCTCTATAATTTTAGGGCAAGGAATATTTTTGCTCAATAAATGTTTGTGCAAATTAAAATAAAAGGGCAAGTCCTCTAAGGAAACTCGCTTTTCAAATAAAGTCAAAATATATTTACCAGTTTTGCAATATAAAAGATAATTAGTATTTTCAACACCAGCAGTAATGGCTTGGTATGCGAGCAAATTTCCTAAATCATAACCAATTAGAAAATCATTTAATTCTGCTTTAGTAATCTTAGTATACACAGCCATAATTACACGTCACCCATTTAAAAAAGACATGTCTTGTGCATCTAAAGCAATGTCTCTTAATTCTCGGCTTGGTAAAAATGTTTGGGTTTCTTGAATCGTCTCTACTAACTCGAAATCTATGTCATATTTTTCTTTAAATTTCTCTATTAGCTGATTAAAAATTATCTGAGGTGCCGAAGCTCCAGCAGATAAGGCCACAATTTTTACATCCTGCAACAGCTGATAATCCAACTCTTCAGCGCTTTGCATAAGCATAGTTTTTTTTGCACCAAATTTCTTAGCTACTTCGACCAAGCGCTTGGAATTGGAAGAAGCAGGCGAACCAATTATTATAAATACATCACATCCCGCGGCTGCTTCACGCACGGCTTGCTGGCGGTTAGTAGTAGCATAACATATCGATTCCGCCGCTGGATCTGACATAAAAGGAAAACGCTTTTTCAAAATAGTTAAAATTTCCTCGGTGTCATCAACAGAAAGAGTTGTTTGCGTAACATAACCCAGCTTCATAGGATCCTCGGGTTGAAATTTCTTGGCGTCAGCTAAATTCTCAATAAGTGTAATAGCATTATTCGGCACTTGCCCCATAGTTCCAATAACCTCAGGATGTCCTGCATGGCCTATTAACAAGATATGCCTTCCATATTTTTGGTGCCGTATAGCTTGTTTATGCACCTTTGAAACCAGTGGACAAGTAGCGTCTAAGTAAAATAAATTTTTTAACTTCGCCTCAATAGGCACAGATTTGGGCACGCCATGGGCCGAAAAAACTACCGGACAATGCCTCTTATCCAAAGGAATTTCTGCTAAATCTTCTATAAATACCGCGCCTTTTTTTGCCAAAGCTTGCACCACATAGGCGTTATGCACTATCTCGTGACGAACATAAACTGGAGCGCCGTATTTTTTTAAAGCCAAAACTACAATATGTATAGCTCGCTCCACGCCTGCACAAAACCCACGCGGTGCACATAAACGTATAGTCAGCTTATCTTTCATATCAGCCAGCCCTCAAGCAGATCTCACTATTATTTCTACCAATAGCGAGCAAAAAAGCAACGCTAGATATAATAAAGAAAAATAAAATAATCGACGAGATCTAAGCTTTATTTTTTCTGTATCTACAGTTCGCCACAATAAATAAGCGTAATACAGAAACCAAAAATTTAAGCATATAGCAACACTTAAATAGAAAAAACTCAACCCAGAAAAATAAAAAGGCAATAAAGCAGATATAGCCATCAACACAGAATAAACTAAAATATTATTCTTTGTAACCTGTACCCCCCTAATATTTGGAAGCATAGGGATTTTTGCAGCCTCATAATCGGTAGTGGTAAATAAAGCTAAGGCCCAAAAATGCGGCGGTGTCCATAAAAAAATTATAAGAAATAAAGCTATAGCCTCAAAAGCAACATTGCCAGAAACGCAAGCATAGCCTACAAGCGGCGGGAAGGCACCAGCGGCGCCGCCAATTACAATATTTTGTGGCGTGTAACGTTTTAAAAAAATAGTATAAATCACTATATAAAAAAAAATAGTAAAAGCTAAGAGCCCCGCAGCAACCCAATTTGTGACAAACCCCAAACCGATAACTGATAATATAGCAAGACTAGCGCCAAAACAAAGCACAGAAAATGCGGTTATTTTACCCGCAGGTATAGGCCGCGATTTAGTACGCTTCATTATAGCGTCAATATCTGCGTCATACCACATATTTAAAGCGCCAGAAGCGCCAGCTCCCAGGGCAATAAACAACAAAGCAAAAAAAGATCGCCACCAACCAAGCAGCCCAGGCGCTAGTAAAAGCCCAATAAAAGCAGTAAAAAGCACAAGAGACATAACCCGGGGCTTTAATAATAAAAAATAATCAGCGCCATTAGCAAAAAAAGGCGCTACGCCGTGTTTTTTCTGTATATCATGCTCTATTATCATTAACGCCTTATATCCCAGCATTCATTATTGGCTTATTAATTACTATAAGCTCCACCCAGTTCGCTTAGTTTTCTTGGATAATAATACCACCATTTCACAATGATTAGACCATAAAAATTGATCTATAGGTATAATTTTATCAATATGGTAACCGCCTTGCTGTAGTATTTTTATATCTTCTACTAAAGTTGCAATATTACAAGACACGGCGACAATTTTTTTAATATTGCTTTTAGCAATTTCAGCGGCTTGCGCCTTAGCTCCAGCGCGCGGAGGGTCAAATAATAAACCGTCAAAACCATTTAATTCATCAGCACGCAATGGTCTAAGGACTAAATCTCGGCGCTCATAAGTGAGTTTTTTTAACCCATGATTTTGTATTTTATAAGCTTTCAGTAAAGCTGCAAGAGCAGCTTCATTTGATTCTACTGCATGAACAGACATATATTTTAGCAACGGGAAAGTAAAGCTACCAGCGCCACAAAATAATTCAACTATAGTTTTGCATTTTTGCAAATGTTCATTGGCAATGGCAATCATATGACCTTCTGCTATAGCATCAGCTTGTACAAAAATAGCTGGAGGCAATTCTACTTCAACCGTTCCATAAGTTAAACATGGCTTCGCTTTTTCTAACAATATTTCATTGTCTATACTTAGCCTTATAATATCTACAATTAGCATTTGCTCTATTAATCGTTGCTTTTGCTTACAAACAAGCGGCGGCAAATCTAAAAAGGTTACATCTAAGCCCTGATTGCTCCATAAAAGTCTAACGCGAAAAGTTTTTGCATGGTTTTGCAATAAGGCAGTTAAAGTTTTCACTTCTGGCAACCGCTCTATTATCTCTGGCAAAGCTAAATGACACTCTGTCAAATCTACCAATTCGTGACTGTGATAAACCATGAAGCCAAGCTTTTGCTGGCAAGAGCTATTTTCTATGGTTAAGGTTAAGCATCTTCTTCTATAAGGAGCACCTTTGAAAATAGGCTGCAGCGTCCCTTTTATACCATTATGCTGCAATATCTGCGCTACTTGCCCTTCTTTCCAAGCACTATAAGCGTCAGCGCTCATATGCTGTGCGGTGCAGCCACCACAACTGCCAAAAAATTTACACAAAGGCTGCCCATTCATTACAGATTCAAGAAAATCAGGCTGTATCACACGTTTTTTCTCCAAACAAAATATACTCTTGATTCCCATCCCGGCCTTTTATCGAAGAAGGACATAAACCTCTTGTTGACCAACCTGGTAAATTATCAAACCAATAGGAAATTTCTTTTGCCACAGCCAATCCTACTTGTTCATCCCTAATTATACCAGATTTTCCTAAGGCTCTTTTTCCAGCCTCAAATTGCGGCTTCACCAAGATTACAGCTAAGCTACCCGGTAAAGCCAAATCTAAACTAGCTGGTAGCGCTAGCTTCAAAGATATAAAGCTAACGTCACATACGAGCAAATTAAATTGTTTACCACCTAATTGGCTTCGAGTAACATGCCGAGCATTAATACCCTCCAACACGGTAACTCTAGCATCATTACGCAAAATATCAGCAATCTGATTATGCCCCACATCTAAAGCTATGACATGTTTGGCACCTTTTTGCAACAAAATCTGTGTAAAACCGCCAGTGGATGCGCCCAAATCTAAAGCTAATTTGTCTCTAACATCTATATAAAAATGCTCTAACGCCGAAGCTAATTTTAAAGCAGCGCGAGAAACATAACCCTGCGCGGCGTCTTGTACTTTTATAACAGATTTAGGTAAAGTAGCATTAATCAAAGTTCCCGCTTTAGTAATTACTTGCCCATTTACCGTTACAGCCTCACGCTTTATTGCATCTTCTGCCCGTGAGCGATTGGCAAAATAACCCAACTCAACTAAATATTTATCTAAACGAATGCCGTCCTGCATACAGCTATAAATTTCTGCCTAAAGCTTGTAGAACTAACTTAAAAATATTTTGGCTATCAAACCCAACCTGCTTTAGCGTTTGTTCACGGTCGCCATGCTCCAAATATACATCGGGTAAATAAATATGGCGAAGCTTCAGCGCGCCATCTAATAAGGCATTATTAGCTAAATAATTACTGATTTGCGAACCAAATCCGCCCATAGCTCCCTCTTCTATAGTTATCATAACCTCATGCTGCTGCGCAGCCATAGTAATTAAATCCGTATCCAAGGGCTTGCAGAATTGAGCATCTATTACCGTTGTAGAAATACACCGATCCTCTAATAAGACAGCCGCTTGAATGGCCTGATCTAAGCATGTACCATAACTTAATAATACTGCTGTTGTCCCCTGCTTAATTAGCCGAGCCTTACCTATGGGCAAAATAAGCTCGCCCAAAATTTCAGACATAGCAACTGCACTATTATCACGTGGGAAACGAAATGCTATAGGGCCCTCATTATAAGAAGCTGCCGTCGCAACCATTTTTTGTAATTGGTTGCCATCGCTAGGCGCCATAAGAACAAAATCTGGTAAATTTGCCAAAAAAGCTATATCAAAGCTACCAGCATGGGTTGGACCGTCAGCGCCAACAAATCCAGCTCGATCTATGGCAAAACGTACTGGCAAATGTTGTAGCGAAACATCATGCACGATTTGATCATACGCCCTTTGCAAAAATGTAGAATAAATAGCTACAAAAGGCTTATAGCCTTCTGACGCTAATCCAGCAGCAAAGGTTACAGCATGCTGCTCGGCAATAGCGACATCAAACATTCTATTCGGAAATTCCTTTGCAAACGCATCTAACCCTGTACCCGACGGCATAGCGGCAGTAATAGCAACGATTTTATTGTCAATTTTTGCTTCTTTAATTAAAGCTTCTGCAAAAATTTTTGTATAGCTAGGCTTAACTGGTTGCATAATTTTTTTTGGCGCACCAGTGGCTATATCAAAACTACTTACCCCATGAAATTTGTCAAAAGCTGCCTCTGCCGGAGCATAACCTTTCCCCTTATGCGTTATAGCATGTATAAGCACAGGCCCATATTGCCACTCTTTTACATTTTTTAAAATAGCTAGCAAATTTTCAAGATTATGCCCATCAACAGGGCCTATATAATAAAAACCAAGCTCATCAAATAAGGTGGTGCCACCTGCCAAAAATCCCCGAAAAAATTCCTCCGATTGACGCATTTTTTGCAAAACAACATTAGGTAATTTATGGCTTATCTCTTTTGCTTGTTCACGAATTTTTCTATAAAAAGGGCTTGAAACCAACCTAGCCAAATAATTGCTCATAGCCCCAACTGGCGGTGCAATTGACATATCATTATCATTTAGAATCACTATCAAGCGCGCATCCGCTTCACCCGCATTATTCATAGCCTCATAAGCCATACCAGCCGACATAGCTCCGTCACCTATAACCGCTATAACATTTCTTGCCTTATCTTCATTTTTTTCTGGTTCTGCCTGGCGCAGTTCTTCAGCAACAGCCATTCCTAGGGCTGCAGAAATAGAGGTAGAAGCATGCCCTGCTCCAAAAGGGTCGTATTCGCTTTCACTACGCTTGGTAAAACCAGATAGCCCACCTGATTTACGCAAACTATACATGTCCTTACGCCGTCCAGTAAGTATTTTATGCGGGTAGGCCTGGTGGCCCACATCCCAAATTAATCGGTCATATGGTGTTTCAAAAATATAATGCAAGGCTACCGTTAGCTCGATAACGCCAAGGCCCGCTCCCAAATGCCCACCTGTTACCGAAACAATATCTATAATGTCTTTACGAAGTTCGTCACATAATTGCAACAATTGAGATTTATCTAACTTACGCAGATCTTGCGGCGAGGCAATTTGATCTAATAAAACAGTATTTGTTGTCTTATTTTCTGAGCCATCTGCATTATTAAAAGGGTAAATCTTCATCACTAGTATCTATATAACTATTGGAATGCTCTTTCAGCGGCTCAGCACCAACAACAGCACCTTCATTATTTATTTTCAGCTTCTCTATTTTTAGTTCTGCAGCTTTAAGTAAATTTTCACAATGCTTTTTCAAAAGCTCGCCTCGTTCATAAATAGCAATAGATTGTGCCAGCTCTATCTCACCGCTTTCTAAACGCTGCAGAATATTATCCAAGGCAGCCATTGCCTGTTCAAAAGTTAACTCCGCAATATCTCTATTATCTACAGATGATTTAACCATATGCTACTTATCCTCTAAATGAATACCGCAGGCATTGAGCTCTTTTTTGTAATTTTCATGCTCCTCCCCCGGGCCAATATCAGGCAAATAAACATTAGTTATACCTAAATTTCGTAAAATTTGTGCACTAGCACCATAAAGACTCCAATGCTGACGACGCCCCAAAGCTTGCTCATAATTTTCTGCGTCGCTTTGAGAAAGAGTAGAATCTTTAGCGTTTTTTATCTGCACAACTATACGAATACATACGGCGCATGGATAATTGCCATATTGCTCATCTATTTCTTCTGTGCTTTTGACAAATTGCGGCCCGTTCGGAGTCAAAAAATTAAGCTGCTCAACAAATAAAGCAGCCTCGCCCATAGACGTGTCGCCAATTACTAATACTGTATAATGTCTGTCAGATCCTAATACAGCATAATCATAGCTGACGACTTTAAACGCACTATCTTCTATTATATATTTATTTCTAGGCTTCACTAATTCTTCATGCCGCTGTCTATAAATAATTAAATCTTCGACGCTTAATAACGGTAAATCATGCTTTGCTGCAAAATTACTTACTTCTTCGCCGTGCTGCACTGTACCATCGTCATTCATCAACTCACCAATAACGGCAACTTCCGGCAAGCCAGCTAACTTACATAAATCTACCGCTGCCTCAGTATGGCCAGAGCGAGTTAATACCCCATTTTCTTTCGCAATAAGTGGAAAAATATGTCCGGGCCTTACAAAGTCCCACGGAGCTGATGAACTATTAGCTAGCCGATTCACTGTTGCTGTGCGCTCAGCCGCAGAAATACCCGTTGTGGTTTCACGTTTACTATCTACACTAACCGTAAAGGCTGTATTATACGCAGAGGAATTTTTTTCTACCATAGAAGGCAAGTCTAATTTAGACGCTATCTCCTTGGTAAGCGGTGCACAAATAATACCAGAGGTATGACGAATCATAAACGCCATATTTTCTACTGTGCAATGATTAGCAGCTATAACTAAATCGCCTTCATTCTCACGGTTGTTATCATCAGTTACTACAACCATTTGACCCTTTGCAAAAGCCGCCAGCGCTTTTAATAAATTTTCTTCATTATACATATTTTAATACTTTAATTACAACTCTATTAAGAATTACAATATAGCTTATTCTAAAAAATATAGCTAGCTTAAATTTGCAACCCCTATTTGCCCTCTATGGCGTAAAAAGTGGTCTGCCAATGCGCAAGCTACCATCGCCTCACCTACGGCTACGGCTCGTATAGCTATGCACGGATCATGACGACCTTTTGTAGTTAATTGAACTGCTTCACCAGCCTTATTTATAGTTTGTAAATTTTTAGCAATAGAAGAGGTAGGTTTTACCGCAAAACTTATTACAATAGGCTGTCCCGTCGAAATCCCAGCTAAAATACCGCCAGCATTATTACTTAAAAACTCTGCCCCCTCAGACCCTATCGTCATCTGATCTGCGTGTTCTTCTCCCCTTAGCATAGCTGCGCTAAAACCCGCACCAATTTCCACAGCCTTAACCGCATTAATGCTCATTATAAGACCCGCAAGATCTTGATCTAATTTGCCATAAATGGGCGCGCCTAACCCTTTAGGCACATTTTCGGCAATAATTGTTACAACGCCGCCTACTGAACTGCCATCTTCTTTTATTTGCTTCAAATAATCTGCAAATTTTGTTGATGCCTCTTGATCAGGACAATAGCAAGAATTGCGCGCTACCTCTTCCCAATTCCAGTTATTATAATTTATACTATACGGACCAATGCTAGTTATAGCGCCACGTATTTTAACCATGGGTAATATTTTTCTAGCAATCACTCCGGCCGCAACTCTAGTGGCAGTTTCACGTGCAGAAGCGCGGCCGCCGCCTCTATGATCCCGTACTTCATATTTAGCATCATAGCTATAATCACCATGAGAGGGCCTATAAATATCCGCTAATTCATCATAATCCTTGCTACGCGAATCAATATTCCGAATCAACAATGATATTGGCGTGCCCGTAGTTAAATAAGTTTTTGTACCATCTATAGTTTCTTGCTCTATTACGCCGCTTAATATTTCTACATTATCTGCTTCTTGTCTAGAACTTACATAAGCACTCTGGCCTGGACGACGCTTATTCATATAATGCTGCATCTCGCCCTGACTAAAAATAATATGGGGGGGACAGCCATCGACAACACAGCCTATAGCTGCACCGTGGCTTTCGCCCCATGTAGTAACTCGAAATAAATGCCCGAAGCTATTATGCGACATTAACAACCTTAGCTAATTGCTTACTAAACCACAGAAATATCAGGTGCATCAACAGCCTTCATCCCCACAACATGATAGCCGCTATCAACATGATGAACTTCTCCCGTTACGCCTCTAGATAAGTCGGATAAAAAGTATAAAGCCGAATCTCCAACTTCATCAATATCAACGGTTTTGCGCAAAGGCGAGTTATATTCATTCCATTTTAAAATATAACGAAAGTCTCCTATGCCAGAAGCTGCTAAAGTCTTTATAGGCCCGGCTGAAATCGCGTTTACTCTTATTTTTTGTGGTCCTAAATCAACAGCTAAATATTTTACACTAGCTTCTAAAGCAGCTTTAGCTACCCCCATAACATTATAATGAGGCATAACCTTTTCTGCACCGTAATAAGAAAGCGTTAGTATAGAGCCTCCATTTTGCATAAGCTTCATGCCGCGCCTTGTTATGGCTGTAAAAGAATAAACGGAAATATGCATAGTATTTAAAAAATTAGCTAAGCTCGTTTCAACATAACGTCCTGTAAGCTCATTTTTATCTGAAAAGCCTATGGCATGCACTAAAAAATCTAATTTACCCCACTGCGTTTCCACCTGATCGAAAAGAGCATCTATAGAATCACAATCAGAAACGTCACAGGCTCCAAACACAACACCACCAACTTGGCTAGCCAAAGGCTCTACACGTTTTTTTAACGCTTCGCCTTGGTAGGTAAAGCCCAACTGAGCCCCTGCAGCAGCTGCTGCTTTTGCAATGCCCCACGCTATAGAATGCTGATTCGCTAAACCTAATATTAAACCCTTTTTTCCATCTAATAACTTATTCGCCATAAAAAACCTTGCATTGTTTAAAATAATAAAGTTAAATTATATAACGAAAATTGTTTAGAATTTCTATAGCAAAACATTGTATAGTGAATAATTCTATAATAGTATCATAACAATAGTTAATCTATTGGAGTTTTCAATGTTTCCCTCGCTAAGATTAAGCAGGCTGCGTAGAAGCCCTACCTTGCGCGCTTTGGTGCAAGAAACACATCTACAAAAGACTAATTTTATTTATCCAGTTTTTGTTGAAGAAACAGCAGAGCAAAATACTGCTATAGCTGCTCTACCTGGGCAAAGTAGAATAGCAGAAAATAATTTAGGAAAACATTTAAAAAATCTCTATACGCTCGGCATAAAAGCAGTAATATTATTTGGCGTTACCCAAAATAAAGATACAAAGGGCAGCAACAGTCTAAATAAAAACGGCTTCTTAGCGCGCATAGTTAAAATAGCTAAAGATAGTGCTCCAGAAATGTTAATTATTACAGATAACTGCTTTTGCGAATATACTGAGCACGGACATTGTGGTATTTTAACAGCACAAGGATATATAGATAATGATGCCAGCATAAAACTATTAGCCGAACAAGCTGTGATATGTGCCGAAGCTGGCTGTGATATGGTGGCTCCCTCCGCTATGCTAGACGGACAAATACAAGCTATAAGGGTGGCTT
Source organism: Pyrrhopyge guianae (assembly GCA_018245515.1). Lineage (NCBI taxonomy): Eukaryota > Metazoa > Arthropoda > Insecta > Lepidoptera > Hesperiidae > Pyrrhopyge > Pyrrhopyge guianae. Next base: position 130,474 of record DWDQ01000003.1, on the reverse strand, counting down.
TGGATAAACACGGATTTGAACATATACCGATTATGTCTTATGCAATTAAATTTGCTTCTAGCTTTTACGGCCCTTTTCGCCATGCCGCAAAATCTGCAATAACTAATAATAACGTCTTAGACAATCGTAAGACCTATCAAATGGATATGGCTAACGCAAATGAGGCTCTACAAGAAGCAATCCTTGATGAAAAAGAAGGCGCGGATATACTTATGGTAAAGCCTGCAGGACTATATCTAGACGTAATAACAAAGTTACGTGACCTTACCTATCTCCCGGTAGCAGCGTATCAGGTAAGCGGAGAATATAGTGCTATCAAATTTGCCTGTGCAGCTGGTCTGTTAGACGAAAACGCCGCAATATTAGAGAGTTTGACGGCTATAAAAAGAGCCGGGGCTTCTATAATAATAAGCTATTTTACACCGCAAATCACACAGCTATTACAGGACTAGCCTTAATGTATGATTATCAACGCGCCTTTGCCACTAATATAGCTACATTAAAAACTGAAAATCGCTATAGAATATTTGCAAAATTACTTAGAGATTCAAGAAAATTTCCCAAAGCTAAATATTTTTTAGAACAAGAAACAAGCAAAGAAGTTACCATATGGTGCTCAAATGATTATTTGGGCCAAGGCTGTAACCAGCATGTAATAAGAGCAATGTGCAAAGCTGCCAAAGAAACTGGCACTGGCGCTGGTGGCACACGCAATATTTCAGGCAATAGCTATTATCATTACTTGCTTGAGCAAACATTAGCTAATTATCATGAAAAACAAGCCGCACTATTGTTTAGCTCTGGCTATGTAGCCAATGAAGCAGCAATTACTGGGCTGGTACAGGCTTTACCCGGCTGTGTAATATTTTCAGATCAAAAGAATCACGCTTCTATAATTACAGGCATAAAATCTAGCCGCGCTGCTAAACATGTTTTTAAACATAATGACTTAATAGAGCTTGAAAAACTTTTAAACCAATATTCCATAAATATACCCAAGCTTATAGTTTTTGAAAGCGTCTATTCAATGGATGGTGATTTTGGCCGGATAGTTGAAATTTCAGAGCTAGCCAAAAAATATAACGCGTTAACCTACCTAGATGAGGTACATGCCGTTGGAATGTATGGCAAAACAGGTGCTGGGCTAGCTCAATTATATAATGCTAGTAATAAAATCGATATCATACAGGCAACGCTGGGTAAAGCAATTGGATGCGTCGGCGGCTACATTGCAGCAAACGATTTACTAATAGACGTAATACGCTCAAACGCGAGTGGGTTTATCTTTACCACCTCTATCCCGCCTGCTATAGCTGCAGCTAGTTTGGCTAGTATAAATTATTTACAAAGCGAAGCTGGAGATAAACTAAGACAGAAGCAGCAAAAAAACGCAAAAACATTAAAAATTATGTTAAAAAATAGCAATTTGCCAATAATTGAAACCAATTCACATATTATACCGCTAATGGTAAATGATTCTTCCAAATGTAATAAATTAAGCCAGGCATTGCTGGATAAGTATAATATCTACCTACAGCCTATAAATTACCCTACAGTAGAAAAAGGTTTTGAAAGACTGCGTATAACGCCAACTCCACTGCACAGCCAAACAATGATAGAAGAGTTGGTAATAGCCCTGCAGGAATTATGGAAAGAGCTGCATCTACCCTACGCTGAATAATAAAAAATGGGCGCTTATGCTAAAGCGCCCAAAAGTCTTATAAAGCCGTTATCGAAGTTAATAGCGGCAATGGATCTAAATTACTTAGATACTGTTTTTGTTGTCGTTGTTATTACTGCAACTGGTTCTTTAGCTGACACTGGAGCAGAAACATCGTCCATACCACCAACAACAAAAGTTGCATTCACAGGAGCGCTATGCTTGAAGAAAAACACAGCTGGAAAAGTTTCACCTTTTACAAGCGGTTTCTTCAGGTCCATAAACATAATGTGAAAAGCACCTGGCTTTAAAGTAAAGTCGCTATGCGCTTTAACCAAAATCGGATGCTGCAATAGTTTGAACTTCATGATATTGTTAACCAAAGCCATTTTATGCAATTGTATCTTGGCTGCAATTGGAGATTTAACGGCTACTAGAAAATCGTCCTTATCTCCATTATTTACCAAATGCACATAGCCGCCAGCGGTTTTAACACCAGCATGAGAAGCTCTGGCCCATGGTGCTTCAACAACAACAGAAGCTTTTTTTGCTTCTTGAGCAACAGCGCCGCTTACACTAAAAAGCGAAGCAATTACTGCTATGGCCAATAGATATGTTTTTGTTAATTGTTTTGTCATTATTAACTCTCCTAACTCACATTAATTAAAGCAATAAAAGTCCAAGAAAAAATTACATGGTTATTTTATTACTAGAATCACTTTAGCATTATTTATCCTCGTTGAAAAGAGCTTTTAATTTTTTATCTTGCTTATCTGGCAACATAATTAAAAGTCGTATATATAAATCCGCCCGACCACCAATTTTGGTAGGCAAACCTTTGCCCTTTAAACGAAATAACTTACCAGAGCTTGACCATTCAGGTATAGAAATTGCCAAAGTGCCGTCTATCGACGCTACTGAGATTTTGCCACCTTGCACTGCATCCTTGAGTTGTATAGGAAGATCCATATATAAATCACGGCCTTTTACTTCAAAAAGCGGATCTTTTTTAATTTTTATTGTAATCAGCGCATCACCGCTAGGCCCAAATGCCTGCCTTTCTCCCTGGCCACGCAAGCGAATCACCTGGCCATCTTCTAAATATTTAGGTAATTGTATTTTTAATGCTTTACCATTTGGCAAACGAACATCTATTTTTTCGTTAGCTATCAATTGTTGCAAACTTATAGAGGTTTCCGCTGCTATATCAGCAGCCTTTATAGAACTATTTGCCCCCATACCAAAAGCAGAGTCACTAGCACCAGCTGCACCAAAAATATCTCGTAAAATATCACTAGCATCAAATCCACGCTCAGATTTAAAATTAAAACCGCCAGAAGAGCCAGAGGAGTTAAACGGATTAGCTTTACCGGTAAAGCCCTGAAAGCCCGGCTTACCGTCGCCATCTATTTCCCCTCGGTCAAATTGCGCCCTTTTTTTAGCATCCCCTAGAATTTCATAAGCCTGGTTAATTTTTGCAAAGTTATCCTGCGCAGATTTATCATTTGGGTTATGGTCCGGGTGGTATTGCTTAGCAAGTTTTCTAAAGGCCGACTTTATTTCTTTTTCACTTGCAGTTTTGCTAACTCCTAAAACCGAATATGGATTTAACATAGACACCTCTTTGCAATTTTCTTTTACACATATAATATGGAAATGTAAGTAATTAATGTCTATAGTATAGCAAATATATAATCAGCGAGAAGAGTTTTAACTAATGGAAAATAATGATCCTTTCAGCCTATTTAATAAATGGTATGAGGAAGCTTGCGAAGTAGAGCCTAGCGACCCCAATGCAATGGCCCTAGCCACCGTAAATGAAACTGGCTACCCTAATGTACGCATAGTATTGCTAAAGGAATTCAGCCGGGAAGGATTTATTTTTTACACTAATTTTGAAAGCACAAAAGGCAGAGAACTACTTAAAACCTTAAAAGCAGCTGCGGTTTTTCATTGGAAATCGCTTGCAAAACAAATAAGGATACAAGGCGATGTTGAAACTATTAACAATGAGCAAGCCGACCAATATTTCCACTCTCGTCCCAGACTTAGCCAAATAGGGGCATGGGCCTCTAAGCAATCGCGCAGCTTGGAAAGCGAGCACGCGCTAGAAAAAAACCTAGCCTATTATACCACTAAATTTGCGATAGGTCCCATAACCCGTCCGCCATACTGGTCTGGCTTTAGAATCATACCAAAGAGGATAGAATTCTGGCAAGAGGGTAAATTTCGCTTGCATAAGCGCTCAGTTTTTATCAGGCAAGGCAGCAATAACTGGATCAACGAAAAATTATATCCTTAAAGCTGCAAGAAGCAAAGCACCGCATAAAATAAGGCCCGTATGGACATTCGTCTTAAATAAACGCAAACACACCGACTCGCTGTACATGTCTAGCTTGTATATTTGCCAGCCCAGTTGAAACAAAGCGGCGACTAAACCAATATAGGCAAAATATGGTACAGAAGCGCTATAGAATGCTGCGGCCAAGAATAATACAAAAAAGCTATAAAATAACCCAACGGCTAAGACCAAATTATCCTTAAATAATAAAGCTGTGGAACCAACACCAATTTTTATATCATCTCGCATATCTTGGCACGCATAAATAGTGTCATAACCAACAATCCAAAACGCACAGCCACAATATAATAAAATCGCGGACACAGATAAATTATTCAGCAAGGCAGACCAACCCAACAAGGCCCCCCAGCCAAAAGCTAGGCCTAGAAAAAATTGTGGGCAATTTGTTATTCTTTTCATAAAAGGGTAAATAATACATAATAAAATTGAAGAAAGGCCAAGCCAAATAGTCAATTTATTAAATTGCAGCAAAATAATTAACCCAACCGAACATTGCAAAAGCATAAAAATAACAGCCTGGGCTTTGCTTATAGCACCGCTGGCTAGGGGTCGTTGCTGTGTTCGCTCTACCTGCATATCTATATCTATATCCACTATATCATTCAAGGTGCATGCAGCACCACGCATAGCTATAGCACCAAAACAAAACAACAAAGCATAATATAAAACTTTAGTAAAAGCTGCCGCAGCTAAAGCTTTTTCTGATGCAAAAGCTAAAAATAAAGACACTAAGCACGGTGCTAAAAGCAGCTGCCAGCCGACAGGCCTATCCCAACGCGCAAGCTGTGCGTAGGCTATAAGATTGTTGGGCAAATAATGATATACCCAATGCTTTGGACAAGAATCTTTTACCAAATTTGCTCTTATATTCATACTTTCCCCTACTATAGATTATGCTTATAATTTTCTATATATTAACCCTCTAACAGAGGCAAGAAAAACAATGCAAATAAATGTTCTACTCATTGGCAGCGGCGCTAGAGAACATGCCTTGGCTTGGAAAATTAGTGGCTCTGCCTTATTAAGAAATCTATATTGCATTGGCCCTAATCCTGGTTTTATAGGCTTAGCAAACATAGTAAATATCGCCTATGATAACATAAACCACAACCCCATAATAGAATTATGCAAAAAAAATAACATTGACTTGGTAGTTGTAGGCCCAGAGCAACCTATTATTAATGGCCTGGCCAATGCCTTGGCACAACACAAAATCGCGGCTTTTGCTCCTTTTCAAGCAGCGGCAAAGCTTGAAAGCTCAAAAATTTTTACCAAAAATTTATTAGCAAATTATATGGTACCCAGCCCAAATTTTAAAGCTTTCTATAACAAAGCAGAAGCAAAGCAGTTTATCGCAAATCAGCCCCTACCCGTAGTTATCAAGGCTGATGGACCAGCTTTGGGCAAAGGCACTTTCGTCGCCACAACTATAGAGCAAGCAAACAACGCCATTGAAGAATGCACGACAAAATACGGCTCAGCTATATTAATAGAAGAATATCTAACAGGAAAAGAAGTCAGCTTTTTTGTACTCTACGATGGCAAAACGCCTGTAAGTTTTGGTTACGCAAGAGACTATAAAAAACTTTATGATAATGACAAGGGGCCTAATACAGGCGGCATGGGAGCTTATTCCAGTCAAGATTTATTAGATTCTAACCAAAAACAGCTCATTATGTCTAATATTATCCATCCCACACTTACCGCCTTGAGAAATATCGGGCTGCCCTACAAGGGTATTTTATTTGCTGGTATTATGCTAACTCCTAGCGGACCAAAATTACTCGAATATAATGTACGGCTAGGGGATCCAGAATGCCAAGCATTGTTACTAAGATTAAATAGCGATATATTACAACTATTTATTGCAACAATTAACGGTACCTTAGATAGTGAAGAACCTAACTGGTACGAATATTATAGCATAAATATTGTCTTAGCCTCCAAAGGCTACCCTTACAATTCATACCCAGGCAAAAATATTGACTTACAAGATTTCATAGATAAGTATAACAAATTGCCTAACTTACATTTATTTTTTGGCAATATTATACAGCCCAATATACATCGGGCTGTACTAAAACCCCAAGGCGGCCGCTTATTGAACATAGCAGCAATAGGTGCTAACCCCGAGGAAGCACAAGCCCTAGCCTACCGTGCTTGTGCCGATTTAGACAAATATAATTTACATTATAGAAAAGACATAGGAAAAAAATTATAATTTCCGTGCTAACATCTTGTCTAAAGTAGAAATTAAATCTTGCTTCTGCTCATCAGTAAAAGCACGTTTGGGCAAAATACTATATTGATGCTCCGTCAAATAAAGCAAGATATAATCGGTTAAATCTTTCCAACCATAAAACAAGCGCAAAGGATAGCTACGCTTCAATTTTGCTGTCAAAATAGCTATACCATACTCATTCCACCAAATAGTTTGCGGCTCATAAGAAAAATTACTATTTTTTACTATATGTCGCATTTTTAAGGGGATCACAACTAATAGCTCCAGACTAATGAGGCTAACTATTACAAATAAATACAACAAGGCCGCATGCAGCAATATCTGCAAACTATTATACACGGTAAAGTGATTATGCAAAAGAGCTAGAGATACAACTGCTGCCAGCATGCTTGCTAACCAAATTAAACAAAGTTTTATTATAAATTTTTTAGTTTTAAATTTTCTACGCGCCAGAAAAAGTAGAACGGCCCTGAGGTCGACTTTAGATAAGCTATATTGGGTATGGCGCTCTATAACAGACATCTCTCACCGATCTTAACTACAAGATAACCCGTTTTCCGCCAAGGTGCAAGTCTATGACTTTACTAGACATACGCAGGGAAAATAAAGAAACTGCTGATGAAGAACCTAAACCACAAAATGAATCTTTATCGCTTATTAGCACAAGCTTACCTAAATCTTGAAACAAATACATAGGAACATCATAAATATTTGCCCACAAATGCCAGTTTAGTAACGCGCTTTTTAAATTTTTAGATATAAATAAAGGTATAGATAAAACTAAATCCTTATGCAATAAACTCAATGCTATCGATTTATCGCTAGCCCCTTGGGAGATTATATGAGCTACCACCCCTTTAAAGTCTCGGATAGGAAAAACTTTGGGCAATGTGCTTACATTTGGAGCCAAGATACAATACAATATTACCTTATCCGCATGCAAAACACAGTAGCGCATATTACCTGTTTCCGCACAATTATATTTAATTCGTTGCGGAAAAGCTCTAGGGTCTAGCCGTATTTCTTCAGAAGCTTGTTGTGTAATATTTTCCTTCATAAAATTAGGCATAAAATAAATTAGTAACCATTATATTAAAGTTTCATAAATTTAATATTTTATGTGGATTCATAATGTTATGAGGATCCAATTGCTGTTTTATAGACAACATTAAGGTATAAGCCACCGGGTCTTTAAAAATTTCTAAAGCAGAGCGCTTTAGTTGACCTATACCATGCTCTGCAGCGATTGAACCGCCCAATTGTACAACAAGCGTATTTAAAGCCGCACTTATGGGTTGCCATAAATCCAAAAATTCAGCATTCTCTTGTGCAGTATAACCTGCTGGGACTAAAATATTGTAATGTAAATTGCCGTCGCCAATATGACCAAAACATACTATACGAGCAGTAGGGCAATGCTGCGCAACAATGCTAGCACCAAACTTAAGGAATTCAACCATATTGTTTATGGGTACAGATATATCATTTTTTATAGAAACACCTACGTGTTTTTGGGCGGCAGATACATTTTCACGAAGTTGCCAAAAATAATTCTCCTGCACCTGATTTTGCGCGACAACAGCGTCCTGTATCAAACCCACTGCTAAAGCATTTTGTAGCAAATCTTCTAATCTCAGGTGCCCTTTGGCTTCATTGTCTAAACAAGCAAGACCTAATAAAACATACCAAGCATGTTGCTTAGTAAATAGCGACGTTTTATTTAAATATTGCAGCGACAATTGCATAGCAAAATCTGAAAGCAATTCATAAGCCTCTAACTCTTGGCCAAAGGCCTGCCTAGCTTTGGCAAAAACTGCTAAGACTTGTTTTAGATTTTCGCAAGCGATATAGGCAAATTGCCTTTGCCTGGGCTGTGGCCATAGTTTCAAAACAGCTTTAGTAATTATGCCCAATGTACCTTCGGCGCCAATGAATAAATTTTTAAGATCATACCCACTATTATCTTTTTTAACAAAACGCAAATCGTTTAAAACTCGGCCATCTGGTAAAACCACCTCTAACCCCAAGCACAAATCTCGCATAGAGCCATAAGCTAAGACTGCTGTGCCGCCAGCATTTGTAGAAAGGTTACCTCCTATACAACAACTACCTTGCGAAGCTAATTGCAAAGGAAAATACAAACTTCTCTTACCTAATTCTGCATGCAAATTTTCTAAAATTACACCCGCTTCTAGTAATACAGTAAAATTAGCAGCATCTATATTTATAATCTTATCCATGCGCTTTAGCGATAGTACTATATTTTCCTGTCCAACTACGCCTTGTTGAGCACCTACTAAGCCTGTATTGCCGCCTTGAGGAATTATTGAGGTTTTTGTTTCATAGGCCGCACGCATAATAGCCGCTACTTGCTGCGTAGTTTCAGGCAACAAAACCGCTGTTAATTTATGCTCATAAAATCCCCGCGGCGATAGTCTATAGAGCTCTGTATCTTCAGCACGATGCAAAATTTGTTGCGAAGATAAAATATGGCCAATTTTATTTAAAAAATTTATCGCCGACATAGTTAAATACGCGGAGCCGCAGCCCTAGCCAGCCGATCGTTAATAGCCACGCCTAGATCATATTGTGGTATATTCTGCACAGCAATGGCAGTGGGATTACAAGCATCTAGGCATTTTAAATAATAATATAAATTCAAGGCAGCCTCTTTTAAATTTCCGCTCTTACTCAAATTTAAAATCTTCAAAGCTCGCTCAACATGAGCACATTGTTGTTGACCAAAAGCTAATAAAACCTCACCAGTCTTAATTTCTGTAATCCCCAGCCGCATTAAACTACGCGGAGCATAATGTGAGCTTAACATTCCAGGTGCTTCTATAGTTGCGCTATTACCGGACAAACCTAAGATAATAGGATCCAACCTACTAGTAGCATTAAAGGCCTTTAATGCTGCAACCAGCGCTTCTTTAGTAATACCTCCATGACGCAAAATACGCAATACATTGCCATCTAACTTCACTATAGTAGATTCAATACCAATTTCACAAGCACCACCATCAACTATCAAATCAAGCTTATCACCAATATCCTGCGCTACCGCCATAGCATTAGTGGGGCTAATACCCCCAGATTTATTGGCGCTAGGAGCCGCCAATGGTTTGCCAAAATCTTTTATTATCTTATTAAATAACCCCTTGGGACTCCGAACAGCTACAGTAGTTAAGCCAGCCGTTACAGCAGCGGCAAGCTGATGCTTCGCTTTCAGCGGCAAAACTAAAGTTAAAGCACCGGGCCAAAAATAATGCATTAGGTAATAAGCAAATTCACTTACTATACAATACTCTCTTACCATAGCAATATCGCAAACATGTATTATTAATGGGTTGTAGCTAGGTCGATTTTTTATATTATATATTTTTTTTACAGCCGCATTAGAAGTGGCATCTGCAGCAAGCCCATAAACGGTTTCGCTGGGTAAGGCTACCACTTCTTCAGCTAACAAAGCTTTAACCAAAGCTGCTATATTTATATTATTTGCCGTTATAATATTATCGCGCATCATATTCTTAACAATCTTTTATGGGAGAAAACGTAAATCTATGTATATTTTTTATAGCATTAACATTATGCAAAGCCTCTCTATGTTGCTTTGTAGCATATCCTACATGCTTTTCAAAACCAAAAGCCGGATACGCTTTTCCTATCTCTAACAACATGCGATCGCGCGTCACTTTGGCAATTATCGACGCAGCTGCTATAGATAAACTAGTTTGATCTCCTTTTATTACCGGTCTTTGCTCTATAGTAAGATAAGGCAGTTTGTCTATGCCATCTATAATAACATAGTCTGGCTCGGCATTTAAAGCTCGCACTGCTTTAGCCATAGCTTGCAGCGAGGCCTGCCTAATATTAATTTTATCAATATTTCGTGCACAAAGGCTAGCTATGGCCACACTCTTTGCTTGTTTTATAATCAAATTATAGAGCTTATACCGCTGAATTGCGGTTAATTTTTTTGAATCATTGATATTTAAGGGAATAGCTTTTGCATCCAAAATAACTGCCGCGGCTACTACTGGACCAGCTAAACAACCACGGCCAACCTCATCTACTCCTACAACATTTTGATATCCTAATGAATGTAATTGCTTTTCTATATCAAAGTCTGGTTTGTTACTACACAGCATCAATAAATTATTTTCGAAAAATCAGCTAATTGCTTAGCACTCCCCAAAACAGCCTCTAGCAACGCTAAGCGATTTAATTTTATAGCCTCCATTTTATCTTCAACTAGCAAATTATTAAAAAAATCTTCTATCGGTTCGCTTAATAAAGCTAAAGCCTCAAAAGCCCCACTAAAATCGCCGATATGTAGATCCATTAACAATTTTTTTTGTACAATTTGCAATTTTTCAAAAAGATATTTTTCTTCTTTTTCGCGTAGCAGTTCAACATTTATTTTGGAGGCTACCCCAGTTATATTTGTTAAAATATTAGCTACCCTTTTTATAGCCGCATAAAAATTTTTGCCAATATCTTTATCTAAAAAAACTATCAATGCTTCAATTTTTCTAGCCATAGCAAGTAGATTATCTTCTTTATTAACCATAACGGCATCTATGATACTAAACTTTGCCCCTTCACTTTGCACATAGCCTTTAAATCGCTCAACAATAAACTCCAATAAATCAGGCGAAATAACCTGCTGTGGTATTTGCAATTGGTTTAAGAATAATTTTTCACTATACTCCAATATGGGCAATAAAAAAATATTTTCTGATCGACTAAGTACTAATCTAACTACCCCTAAGGCGGCGCGGCGCAGCGCAAAAGGATCTCTAGACCCCGTTGGCTTCTCATTTATAAGCCAAAATCCTACCAAGCTATCTATTTTGTCGGCTAAAGCCAGGGAAACACTTAAAGCAGACTTCGGCACCTTATCTTTTTGCCCTTGTGGCTTATAATGCTCTTCTATAGTCGCAGCAACTTCCGCGGTTTCGCCCTGTGCTATAGCATACTCACGCCCTATATAACCTTGTAAAGCTGGAAATTCAGGCACCATATAGGTAACTAAATCTGCTTTTGCCAAACTTGCTGCCCTAGACACAGAAGCCAAATCGTCAATAAATAGCTTAGAGGCAATAAAAAGACTCAACTGCACTAACCGTTCAACCCTTTGACCTTGCGTGCCTAGCTGCTTATAAAAAACTATACCTTCCTCTACAATTACAGCCATCCTTTGGTCCAAAGGTTTTTGCAAATCTAATACTAACGGCGCATATTTATCCTGATCGCCTAAAGTACCAACTAAAAGCGTGTCTTCTAAATCCTTAGTAAAAAAATACTCGGCATCACTAAGCCTAGCATGTACTACCTTTTCATTGCCTTTAATTATCAAATCCCCGCCATCAGAAGTTTGGATATTAGCGCAAATTATAAAATAATTAGCTAATTCCGATGCCTCATGAGCATTTTTTGTAACAAAGCATTTCTGATTTTCACGTATAGTAGTCTGTATAATTTTCTGCGGCATAGCAAGAAATTTTTTATTAAACTGTCCCAACATTACAACTGGAAATTCTACTAAATTTGCTACCTCATCTAACAAAGGCTCGTCTTCTAATAATTGCAAACCGTTAGCAAAACATAGGTTTTCAGCGTCAGATTTTATAATATTCTTACGCCTTACAACATCTAAAATAACATAGCCACGCTCTAGCTTACTTTGATAGTCGGCAAAATCTCTAACTTGTATTGGCTGCCCGTTAGACATAAAACGATGGCCGAAACTATAATTATTCGACTGCAGTCCATCAATCTCAAACGGCACAACCTGACAGCCATCAACTTCACTGGTTAATATACACAAAATATTTTGCAATGGGCGTACCCAGCGCAGCGACTGCATACATAGCGAAGAAGCGCCCCAACGCATAGATTTAGGCCAATTAAACTGCTTTATAATATTAGGCATTATTTGCGACAGAATTTCCAACGCACTACGCCCAACTTGCTCATAAGAAGCAAAATAAAAATCTCCCTTACCGGGGATAGAAACTATTTTAGCTTCTGAAATATCACTCAATCCAGCAGAACGTAAAAAACCCAATTTAGCATTATCTGGGGCATTAACATTTGGACCTTTTTTTTCAACAATTTTTGCAACAGAGCTTTCGCTTAACCCGCGTAAATCTAGGCATAGCCTACGTGGCGTCCAATAGACTACAGCCGCCGCGTAATTCAAGCCATGCTCTACCACGGCATCAGTTACTAATTTTTTTAGGTTTTCTGCGGCACCAGCCTGCATAGACGCTGGAATTTCCTCGCCAAATAATTCTAATAGCAAATCAGCCATGTAATCCTCTATCTATAATTTTTTGGCTCTTCTTCGCCACTAAATGTTGTGCGCAAAAAAGCCTCACCACATTGCTGCGCTAGTGCTCGTAACTCTAAAATATAATCTTGCCTAGCCGAAACGGAAATAGCCCCACGCGCTTGTAAAAGATTAAATAAATGGCTTGCTTTTACACATTGCTCATAAGCAGGAAAAACGCATTCAACAGAGCCTGGCCGGCGTTTCAATATGGCCACACACTCCGCCTTAGCATCCTCGAAATGCCGTCTTAACATCTCTACATTAGCTAATTCAAAATTATATATAGAATGGCCTTTTTCGGCCTGTAAAAAAATATCACCATAAGTCAATTTACGTGCACCTTCTGCACCGTTATAATTTATATCATAAACATTATTTACAGCTTGTATATACATGGCCAATCGTTCTAAACCATAAGTAATTTCTCCAGTTACTGGAGCACACTCAATTCCGCAAACCTGCTGAAAATAAGTAAACTGCGAAACCTCCATACCGTCGCACCAACACTCCCAACCCAAGCCCCAAGCCCCCAGGCTTGGACTTTCCCAATCATCCTCAACAAATCTTATATCATGCATATCGGTAGAAATACCTATAGCAGCCAAAGAGCCCAAATAAAGCTCTTGCATATTTTTCGGAGAGGGCTTAAGCATTACCTGAAACTGGTAATAATGCTGTAGCCTATTCGGATTTTCCCCATAGCGGCCATCAGCGGGGCGGCGACAAGCTTGCGCATAGGCAACAGCCCAAGGCTTGGGGCCTAAAGCACGCAAAACCGTCGATGGATGAAAAGTCCCAGCTCCCATTTCCATATCGTAAGGCTGCAATATAGCGCAGCCTTGGCTAGCCCAATAATTTTGCAACGCCATAATTAATCCCTGAAAAGATTTTTTAGGATTCAAATAATCTAGCAATTTAACCTTAGCCTTTCTACAGCCCCATTATTATCTTAACTAAAATTGCGCCATCATATAGGCGAAGCCACTAGGCCTTGTTTCAATTTTACTTTTAACTTTTCTATGTCAGCCTCATCTTTAGTAGAATCTATAGCGTGCCTCCATTCATAAACCGCCCGCTGCTTTTGTCCAACCTTCCAATAAACATCTCCCAGATGCTCCAAAGCTTCACTTTCAAACGGACAAAGCTCAACAGCCTTTTGCAAATATATCAAACTCTTGCTGTAATCTGCAATAAGGTAATACGCCCATCCTAAAGAATCTAAAATGTAACCATTATTCTTATCCAATGAATTAGCCTTTAGCAAGAGCGAAAGTGCTTTAGATAACTGCATATTATTTTGTAGCAAAACATAGCCATAATAATTCAACAATTCTGCATTGTCTGGCGCTAGAGAAACCGCCATATCGAAATATCTAACCGCTTTATCCAATTTTCCTAAATGAGAAAAAATTATACCAGCTTGATAATATATCGACCAATTAGTACGCGTTTGCTTATTATTTATAAACGACTCTATAATATCGCCTGCTTTTTTAGAATTGCCGACCCAAGAATAAATATCTGCCAGCATATAAGTAGCTAAAAAAAAGCTTTGCTCCGCTGCAGCTGTTTGTTCACGCAATCCCCATAAAAGGCTCAAAGCTGTCTTTGGTTTACCTAAATTTTTCCACAATAACGCTTCTTCTAATCTACTTGCAGTGTAATATACCGACTGTGGTTTTATCTGCCTATAAAGGTCTTGATGCTGCTTGAGCGCTTCTTGCGCAATAAGCCCAGCATATTGAAACTTAACCGCAATATTATTTGAGCACAAAAAATAAGCAAAACTAGCATATAGTCTATCAGCGCCTGCCAATTTTAAATAATTAGTAAAAGAGCTTATATTAGCGAGACCAATTGCTACACCACAAAGCGCGCCTTGGCCGTTTTTTTTATAACCAGCAAAAATATCATCCAAGATAAAGTTTTTGTTATGAACCCTTATGGCAACTTGCTCTAAAACAAGGTCATCTACATATAATTCGTTAGCTTGTGCTAATAATTGCTTAATAGCACTATATTCCCTTTGCCTTTGCAGCAAATCTACATAATTTATTACAAGAATTCTGTAAAAATTTATATCCTCAAGGGAGGATTTATAATTTACTAAGGCCTGCTTAAAGTACAAAATTGCCTGTTTTGGATTTTTAGCTTCCATCAATAATGCCATATGGAAAAATAAAAAAGGACGGAATAATTGCCGTAATTTTTCTGGCATTTCTGAGGTCAAGGTCGAAGATAAGAGCTTTTTTTTACTATCCTTACCAGTAAATGTAGGCTGAACAAGTATCTGTACAGCAGCATCCACCTGCCCTACCCCATATAGGGCCCAAGCTTTTAAAACAAGCACCGCTAAATTGTCTACCAAAGACCATTCAGGATTTTCTGCTAAGGATGAGATTGATTTCAAATCGCCCTTTTTGAATTTTGCTACTATATTTAAAATTGCACTCATCGGCAATTGTTGAGCAGAAGGCAATTGCTCATTAAGCAATATTGCTTTTTCTACTGAACCATGAAAAAGATAAGCTAAAAACAGCTTTTGCTTTATCAAAATATTATTGGGCGAGGCTTTAAGCGCCCGTTGCAAATAAACAACGGCATTTGTATTGTCTCCTTGCTTCAAGGCTACATCACCAGAGAGATATGCACCATAACCCTCATAATTATGGGAAACAGCCACAACGGGACTTAAGGCAGCTAAAACTATATAAAAAATGGCTGCAATAAAAGCAAAATTGCGCATTTAGGTTACCCGCATTATACAAAAATCTACAATATTCAAAAGAGCTTCACGAATATCTTGGTCCATTACTGGCTTTACGCTTTGCAAAGCTATACAAGCTTGCTTTCCATACTCCTTAGCATAAGCAATAGAGCGCTCTAATGCATTAGATTTTTTCAACAACCTTATAGCTTCTTGCAAATCTTCTTCGCTATTCTTACCCTCACACATAGCATTGTACCAAAATAGGCGTTCGTTAGCATCGCTTTTTTCTAAGCACAAAATAACGGGCAAGGTAATTTTGCCATCGCGAAAATCATCCCCAATATTTTTACCTAAATCATCAGCATTACCGTTATAATCTAAAATATCATCCACTAGCTGAAAAGCTATACCTAATTTTTGGCCATAGATTTTCATAGCCTCTATTGCCACATCGTCACAGCCAGCGATAATTGCCCCGACACTAGTAGCTGCAGCAAAAAGCTCCGCAGTTTTGGAATTAATGATAGTAAAATATTCTTCTTCGGATATCTCAGGGCTTTTGGATGAAGCTAGCTGCATAACCTCACCTTCGGCTATAACACAAGCAGCCTTTGAAAGCACTTGCAAAGCCTCTAATGAACCAACATCTACCATAAGCCCAAAGGCTTGACCCAAAAGGAAATCACCAACTAAAATACTAGCTTGATTGCCCCAAACTTTACGTGCTGTCGCGCGCCCACGGCGCATATCGCTATTATCCACCACATCATCATGCAGCAAAGTAGCAGTGTGCATAAATTCTACCGCAGTAGCTAATTTACTGTGCGCATATTTATCGCTAGTCGGCAAAGACGGATAGCCAAACATACGAGCGCTAGCTATAGTAAGCATAGGTCTGAGCCTTTTTCCGCCTGAATTCACCAAATAATTGGAAATTTGTGGTATCAAATCCGTACGCGCCGACGCCATATTCAATATCAGCCTATTAACTTCGGCCATATCAGCCTGCGTAAGCCTAATAAGCGCCTCTAAAGAAGAAGGTTTATTATTCTTGCTAACTCCTCTAGGCAATGCTAAAATCCCTATAAATAATATTTATGACAAAATAAACTATATCGAAAACTTAACCCAGCAAATAATATAAAGCAACTATCTATTTTTATAAAAATAATTAAATATGCCCTCAGCCAATAATTATAGTAAAACTATAATAAATTCCGAAAGCACTATAGATGCCTTTTTTCGCGGTAAGTTTTATTTAATTCAGCCTAAAAAAACTGCCCACCGAGTAGGAATGGACGCGCTTTTATTAGCAAGCTGTGTTCCAAAAAATTTCACAGGAAAAGTAGCAGATTTTGGCAGCGGATGTGGAGGCGCGGGGCTAGCTGTCATTGCTCGCTTAAGATTGGCTTATGTCACTTTAGTCGAAAACGCTCCCGAGATGATTTATTATGCAATACAAACAATAAATTATCCAAAAAACAAACATTTAGCAGAGCGCATAAAATTAATAAATCTAGATTTGAATGCTGCAGGCGCTACCCGCAACTCTGCTGGCCTGACTGACAATAACTTTGATTTTGTTATTATGAACCCACCATTCAACCAGCAAAACAGCCAGGCTAGCCTATATAATTTAAAGGCCCATGCTCATGTCCAAACAACTAATTTATTCGAGAAATGGCTTATAGCCGCGGCCGCTTGTTTAAAAGCAAAGGGGCGCCTTGCTATAATAGCTAAACCTGAATCTTTAGCCAGCATCCTAAAGGCTATGGATAAACGCTATGGCGCTATAGAAATTATACCCATACATCCATTTAGTGGGCTACCAGCCATACGCATCTTAATTATCGCCACAAAAGGATTAGCTACACCGCTTGTTATACGGCCAGCGCTAAGCATACGATACAGAAAATATCCTATGAATAAGTCACAAATTACTGCAGAAATGAATAATATAAGCAACGGCTTGTGCTCAATTTATGATATATAAAGCTATTGCATTTTAACTAGAATCAATTATCATTCCACACATTCATAGATAAGGCGTAATTAATGTTGAATGTTATTAAAAAAATCATACCAAGCAAGTTTAGAAGTAAACGCATAGAAATACCAGCAATTCGCCTATATGGCGTTATAGCTGCAAATAAAAGCCCCTTATCAACTAATCTGTCGCTAGAAAAATGTGCCACTATGATAGAAAAAGCTTTTTCTTATAACAACAGTTCGTGTGTGGTAATATTAATAAATTCACCAGGCGGTTCTCCAGTACAATCACATTTGATATTTAAACGATTACGCCGACTGGCCGAAGAAAAGAAAAAAACCATTTTAATGTTTGTTGAAGACGCTGCCGCTTCTGGGGGCTATATGATAGCCTGCGCTGGCGACGAAATTTATGCAGATGAGTGCTCAATAATTGGCTCCATAGGAGTTGTATCTGCATCTTTTGGCTTTGTAGACTTGATTAAAAAGCTTGGCGTAGAACGCCGCATATATAAAGCTGGAAAAAATAAAGTGAGCTTGGATCCATTTTTACCCGAGCAAGAGTCAGATGTATCCTATTTAAAAACATTGCAGCTAGAGGTGCACCAACATTTCATTGATCTAGTTCGCAAACGCCGCGGCAATAAACTTGTCGAAAATGATGAGTTATTTACTGGCCTATTTTGGACAGGTACAAAAGCACAAGAATTAGGGCTGATTGACGGCATAGGAGAAGTTTCTACGATTATCAAACAACGTTACGGCGAAGCTGCTTGCTTGAAATTAATTACCCCCCCTAAGAATTTTTTAGGCCGTAATTTAAATTTACAAATTTTATCAGAAATAACAAGTTTATTGCGTAATAAAATTACCGAGAATACGCTGTGGACACGCCTTGGTTTGTAACACTAAACAAAACACCCTGTACACGCCAATAAAAATTAATCTAGCCTTACATGTAATAGGATTATTAGAAAATAACTACCATGAATTAGAAAGCCTTGTTGTATTTTCCCTTTGCGGCGATAAAATAAGTATAGAAGAGGCAAAAGAGGATGCTTTTCATATTACAGGCCCCTTTGCCACGCAGCTAAATAATGAAAACAACAACTTAATTTTAAAGGCGCGCGATAAGCTGCGAAATTTTGCAACAAGTCAAAACGCTAATTGCGTCCCCGTAGTCATTAATTTACAAAAAGAATTACCTGTAGCATCTGGACTAGGAGGCGGATCAGGAGACGCCGCCGTCACTCTGATATTGCTAAATAATCTATGGAATTTAAAGCTAACAGAAGCAAAGCTTTTTAAGCTTGCAGCTGAATTAAGCGCAGATGTCCCCGCCTGCTTACATTATTTATTGCACAAAAAAGCACTTTATATGTCTGGGCTAGGCGATAAGCTAGCTATTATAGAGCATATGCCAAATTTTTTCTTATTGCTAGTTAATGATCTAGAGCCTTTAAGCACAAAAAGCATATTTGACAATTTAAATAATAAAAATAATAAAAATCTAGATAAACAATATCAATTTGCTACTTTATCAGATTTATTAAATTATTTAACACAAACTAGAAACGATCTATATCCAAGCGCTATAAAATTTAAACCAAACATTGTAGAAATACATAAGAAAGTTGAAGAAACCGGGGCAATATTTACAACTATGTCTGGCTCTGGCGCTACTATAGTTGGAGTTTTTGAAACGCAATATCAAGCAAACTTGGCTGCTATTTCAATACGCAAAAGCTTTCCAACTTGGTTTATTAAACTAATTGACTGCTCTGTTTGAGTTCCTCTAATCCAGCATCAAACAATTCTTGACGTTTTTTTTCTGTCATAACGTTGCTTAGAAAATTCTTGGATAGATTCGCTGAAATGTCTATAGCTTTTTGCTTAACTTCCTTTAGCGCTTCTTCTTCAGCTAAACTTATTTTTTCTTCAGCTAGCTTAGTTCTTTGGGCCAAATATTTTTGACTAACCTGACGCATATCGCTACTAATCTGCTTAGCTTCTCGCCTGGCTGCAGCAACAATTTCTTTGGCTTTGAGCTCAGCATCTTGTCGTTGTTGCTGATATTCAGAAAGTAACTGCTGCGCCTCTTCTTTTAATCGCCTGGCCTCATTCAATTCTGCTGCAATATCTTGCGCACGCTTGTCTAATTTAGCCGTAATTATACTGGGTACTTTTAAAAAGCACAATATAATTAAAAAAATTATTAAGGCAACAAGAGCCCAAAAAGCATCGGTACCAATTATTAAATTACTATGCTCTGTCATTGTTTAGCTCGCAATTTGTTAGGCAGTAAATTTTCTATTTGCTCAATAGCGACATCTTCATTGATAAGCCGCTTTAGCATAAGCGGCACCAGATCCTTTGCCATAGCATCTACAGAAGATAAAGCTTTTTGTTTAACCTGATTAAGCTGCTCGGTGGATTCAGCTATTTTTTGAGCTATTATCGAATCATTTTCTTTAGTTTCTTGCTCTATCTTTATTTTGGTAGTTTTAGTTGCCTCGTTCAAAACTTCCCGAAACTTAGC
Organism: Pyrrhopyge guianae; assembly: GCA_018245515.1. Classification (NCBI taxonomy): domain Eukaryota; kingdom Metazoa; phylum Arthropoda; class Insecta; order Lepidoptera; family Hesperiidae; genus Pyrrhopyge; species Pyrrhopyge guianae. The sequence continues at coordinate 110,632 of DWDQ01000003.1, read as the reverse complement.
CCTGGCATCCTGTAACTCTTTCTCATATTCTTTTTTTATCCCTTCAGCTTCACTCTTCAAGCGCACAGCATTATCTAGGTCAGAAGCTATACGGTCATGTCTAGTTTCTAATACCCGCCCCATATTAGGTACAATTACACGAGAGATAAATAAATAAAACAAGCCAAAAGAAATAGCCAACCAAAATATTTGTGAGAAAAAATATGTATGGTCAAAAGGCGGAAAACCATGCCTAGCATGAGTTGTGCCATTAGCCACACTAGTTAACGTAGTTTCTGTAGCTTTAGTAGCTGCATAAGCGATAGATACAAGCATGCACCACCCTTTAAAGTTATATTATAGTAATATGAGCCAACTTAAATATAAATTAAGGCAGCTCATATTTCAAATGCAATTGCTAAACAGCAAATAATAATAACAAAGCTATTAGCAAAGAAAAGATTCCCAAAGCTTCGGTAACAGCAAAGCCAAATACAAGACGGCCAAATTGACTATCTGCCGCAGAAGGATTACGTAGAGCTCCCTTTAAATAGCTGCCAAAAATGTTACCTAAACCAAGAGCTGTTCCAGCCATACCAAAGCAAGCTAAACCAGCGCCGATATATTTTGCTGCAAGTGCTAATTCCATATTATTCTCCTTTATTTCGAATAGCGTATTAACTAATTTATAGTAAATGGCGAATTTGCCATTTACTATTAGTGACTAGGATGTATTGCATCATTCAAATACATACATGTCAAAACCATAAAAACATATGCTTGTAAAAAAGCCACCAGTACCTCTAGTCCTGTTAAAGCAACCGTCATCGCCAAAGGTGCCAGCGCCCCACCCACACCAGCAGCGCCAAGCCCCACCAAAGTTGCAGCAAACCCAGCAAAAACTTTTAAGGTAATATGCCCAGCAAGCATATTGGCAAATAAACGAACAGACAAACTTATAGGTCTAGAAACAAATGAAATAACCTCTATCAACGTGACCAATGGCATGATAATAACTGGCACGCCTTTAGGTACAAAAAGATGTAAAAATTTATATCCATGTTTCCAAAAACCATAAATCATAACTACAAGAATAACCAACAGAGCCAAAACAAAAGTAATAATTATCTGCGAAGTAATCGTATAAAAATAGGGAAACATGCCAACAAAATTAGCTACTAAGATAAACATAAACAAAGAAAAAACAAAGGGAAAAAACTGCATGCCTTGCATATTGGTCGCATCACGCAAAGTTGCGGCTACAAATTCATAGCTAAGCTCTGCAACTGATTGAGCTCTAGTTGGTATTAAACGGCGAGAGGAAGATGCCAACCACAAAAACAACCCTGCAATTGCAACTGTAACAAACATGAATAAGGATACATTAGTAAAGGATAAATCTATTTTGCCCGCATGTATATCTACTAAGCGGTGTATCTCAAACTGATGTATTGGATTTAAAGCGTGCGATGTCACATCTACCTCTTTGAAACAATAAGCATATAATCTTTTTGATCATCTTTAGCAGGTGTTAAACAATATTTCAATAAGCTAAATGAGATTAACAAAAAATTAATGGGTTATTATTTATTTTTTTTAGCATCATTTGTATAGCGCAGCAAATTTAATACACCAGCACAGAACCCTAAGAGCACAAAAACTATTAATCCCCACGGGTTGGTACCTAGCAATTTGTCACTAGCATAACCTAATGCTATACCCACAATTATAGCAGAAAAAAACTCACTGGATATTCTGATATATTCACTGATTTTCCCCATAGAATTTTCTTTTTTCTCTAATTCCTTCTCTAACGGGGTTTTAGCTAAAGTTCTGAAATATTCTTTACCAGGAGCCTCCCGCCCCAAGCGAGTTTGCTCATCACTCAGGTCGTGTTCAAATTTCTTACGGCGTAATTCTAAATCACTGTCATCGGAATTCATTTTCATAGTAATATAAATTATAAGTATATAGGAAAAATAGTAAATATTAGCGCAAGCCATAATACAGAAAAGTAATGAGGCTTGACGCTACTAAGAAAAACTGCCTCTGCATAATAAAAACGTCCTTGCGGACTCATATATACACGACTACTTATAGCCACTGTTTTTTTTGTATTAACCGGATCGTTTTTTGCTTTCACAATACCCGGCATAGCCACTGCTTTAAGATTATGCATGCCTTAATCCTATCTATAAACTAAATCTGTAGTTATAGTTAATAAGCTATGAACTTTAATTTATAGTTAAATTATTTATTTATATATGGATTAACACTGGATCGCACAGCAATACGAATTGGCACGCCCCAAAGAGCAAATTGCTCACGTAGAGAATTTGTTATATAACGAAGATAAGAATCTGGCAAACCATCTTCTCTTGAGCAATATAAAACAAAACTCGGAGGGCGGGCCTTAACTTGCGTAATATATTTAATCTTGAGTCTACGTCCTTTAACCAATGGCGCCGCATGTCGTACTAAAACAGATTCTAGCCAACGATTAAGCGGCCCCGTAGCAATGCGTTTATTCCATATATTATAGACTTCTATCGCATTTTCTAACAATTTATCTATACCACGTGCCTGAAAAGCACAAACGGGCACAGCACGCAATCCTTTTACCTGCGGTAAGGAAGCCGCAAGTTTTTCGTATAATTTATTTAAAATTTTTTGCGGCTCTTCGACTAAATCCCATTTATTAAAAGCAATTACGGGAACGCGACCCTCTTTAATAACTAAATCCACAATATGCAAATCTTGCTTTTCAAAAGCAGCCGTAGCATCAAACATTATTACAACCACATGTGCGAATCTTATTGATTTTAAGGTATCTGCTACCGACAATTTTTCTAATTTTTCTTCAACCCGCGCACGACGACGCAATCCAGCGGTATCAAATATTTCTAATTGATGGCCACGCCAATCCCAGTTTATCGATATTGAATCACGAGTAACCCCAGCTTGCTCGCCAGTAAGCAACCTTTCTTCACCTAACAAAGAATTTATAAAAGTCGACTTACCAACATTTGGCCTGCCCACTATAGCTATACGCACAGCATCACTCTGCTTCGGCTCAATCTTACTGTCCAATTCAAGCCCAAGCTGTGCAGCTTGTTCTACAACCATATCGCGTAAATTAGCAAACCCTAACCCGTGCTCTGCTGATATAGCACAGGGAGAGCCAAATCCTAACTGCCAAGCTTCGTGTACCCCTGTATCCGCCTGCTGTGATTCAGCTTTATTAGCTACTAAAATAATCGGCTTGCCAGATTTACGTAACAAAGAAGCAAAAGTTAAATCTAAAGGTATTATGCCCTGGCGGGCATCAAAAACGAACAAAATTATGTCAGCCTCATCTACCGCATATTTGGTTTGCATGCGCATTTTACCAGGCAAAGTTACAGCGTCGCCCTCTTCCAAGCCAGCGGTATCTATAACCTCAAATGACAAATCATGTAACTTACCCTGATGTATACGCCTATCGCGCGTAACACCAGGTTGGTCATCTACAATAGCTAATTTCCTACCAATAAGCTTGTTAAAAAGCGTAGATTTACCTACATTAGGACGCCCTACAATAGCTAATTTTAATCCCATTATTCTGCTTCAATTATTATGTAGCTAAAACATCTAGCATAAGTCTGGCTCTTTGCGCCACACCACTAGAAGTCTTGTCATGATCTAAGATCTTATGAAAATAAATTTCCGCTTGCTTGCTTTTATTCTGCTTAACATAAGCCAATCCTAGCGCCTCCCAAGCCAATAATTGAAATGAACTTTGGTCATTTAAAAAAGGCTCTACATTTTTAGTCACAGCATCCACATCACCTTCATCGGCAAATAAATAAGAAAGCTTAAGGCGGGCAATATTTTTTAACAAAATTGGAGCGGCCTGATCCTGCATCACAAAAAGCAATTGTTGCTTAGCCTGCACAACAGAACCATTTTTTTTAAGCAAATTGGCCTTTGATAGCCTGGCTAAATCAGGATAATTTCCTATCCTACTAGCCTCAATCTCTGTTAGCTTCCCTAAAGCCAGCGCAGATTGCCCCCTGTCTGCAATTTCCAAGGCCTCGCTAAATGAATCCCCGAGTTTTTCTATCCTTTGTTCCTTTACATAGACGTAAATACGCCAGGCGCCAACTAAGAATAATAAACTAACCAAGGAAATTAAAATAGGCAATGCAAATTTACGGCCAAAATCACTCATGCGGTCAAGTTTCAGCTCTTCATTAACCTCATCTATAAAATTATTATGCTCCATACCATATTCCACAAATCAACTTTCTTAACTACCAAATTATAACAGCTTTTTGTTATTTCGCAAATCATTCTTTAGCTTAAGAAAAACATTGCTCATATAGAATAATAAATATATAATGTCCCATTATGAGCTATATCTCACGCGATAAACTAAAAACATTATTAATTATTACAATATGTATTTTGCTTTTAGTATATGCGGCTAACACCCTAATAAGATTGATAGCAGCTCCGTTAATAAATAACTATATAACCCAAAAAGCTCAACAATATGGCATAAAATTTACAAGCCAAACCATAACACTAACTGGAGCTATACATTTAACCGATGTAAGAACCAATTTAAAAAATGGCTCTACATTGAAAATCGCCGAATTAATCATAAGACCAAATTTTTCAATCCTTCCAGGATATGCAAAGGCAAAGCAGTTAGATTTTACTAATGATAAGGTAAAAATACATTTAGACTCGATCCGCGCCAATAATATTGCTCATAATCATAATAATATAGAAACCTCATTGTTAGCGCAATTGGGCTCAGCAGCTAAGCTCCTTTATAAGTATAATATAGGCTCTATTTTGCTTAGTGGCGGCAGAGTTTATTTAACAACAGAAGAAACAGCCAAACCAATAAGCTTTAGCTCGCTTGAGATTCACAGCTTAAGACATGGGCTTGTAGAAAAACTAAAACTATATAATTTACGAACAATTATAATCTCCAATGACACTTCTCTGCTAGCAAGTGCGAATTATCTAGAAAGCAATAAGCTTAATCTAGATTATCTCTTAAAGCTATACCATGGCCAGGCATCTATAAATAACCCTGCCAATTACTTATGGCAAAATCTGAAGCTACGCAATAGCACATTTGCAAATTTAAACCTTAAACAAACGGCATATAGATTACACCTGCAAGATTTTTACAGCGGCCCATTATATTTAAAGGCTTTCCCAACAAGCTTTAAACAGCTATTGATACAGCTCGCTCAGGAAAGAAATAAACAAGATATTTTCAAAGCCAGCGAAATTATAGCAAACAGCCTTACACAAGCCAGCGTGGGCCTACAAGGCTTAGCAATAGCCCTTCCAAATATTACGCTTAACCTAAGCCAAGCTGCATTACAACCAAAACAATGGGAAAGCTTGATACCTAGGCAATTGTTTGCATCTTTTGATAGATTAGTCATTTTGCCAACAAAAAAAGCTGCTCAACCAATAACCATATCGGGTAAACTAAACTTTGATTATAACGAGAAAAATTCCAGCTTTACGGTAAACCCAATGAATTTTTCAGCAAGCAATCTATGCAGCTTGCACAGTATTTTCGAATTTAAAAATGTAAATAAAGCACTATTTACATCCGATGGAGATCCCAATAAAATCAATGATGTAAGATTTAAAAATGCCTATATATCCTATATAGACAAAGGGATAATTCCGGCTTTAATAACTTCGCTCAGTCAAGCATCAGAGTTACCTTATGAAGAAATCAAGGATTTGGTGTACAGTTTTATAGAAAAAAGCCCACCCTTATTCATAGAAGACAAAGAGGCAGCGCTACACATATCACAATTCTTAATTCAGCTGGCAGAAAAGCCGCAAAAGGTGGATTTATGGATTAAAGCAAAAGAATCAGCGAATATAAACTTAGGAGATTTGTTTAATAATTTACATAAAAATCCATCTTACTTAATAAACAATCTAGACCTGCAAGTAAAAAATAAACTATTATAAGCCAACAGTTTTTAAAAGGTACAAATCATTGCAAAAACAACCTGATTCTTCCCGCCTCTTGCGGATAATACATAGCGAGTCTTTTTATGGCGGACTGCTATGCTTAACAGCTGTCGTAGCTTTAATAATAGCAAATAGCCCCTACATGCACTTACATCAACAGTTATTTGAGCATAATTTTGCACAATTATTCGGCACAGCTATCAATGGGCATTTTTTAATAAATGAAATTTTAATGAGTTTATTTTTTCTACAAGTTGGATTGGAGATAAAATTTGAAGCTCAACACGGTGCACTAGCTGATAAAAAACATGCACTATTACCTATCATTGCTGCTTGTGGGGGAGTTATCGCCCCAGCTTTAATTTATTTGGCTTTTAATCAAAATATAAATACGATGCATGGCTGGGCTATACCTACCGCAACAGACATAGCTTTTGCCATTGGAGTATTTTCACTTTTAGCCAGGCATTTTTCCCGCGATTTACGTATTATATTGCTTTCTATAGCTATAATAGACGACATTTTGGCGATTTTAATTATTGCCGTATTCTACACACCAAAATTCAATTTTTTAGCTCTATTGCTTACAGCTATAGCATTAGCAGTTTTAGCACTAGCTCCGATAAAAAAATATAAGCTAATATTTTTAGCGCTAGGGTTTCCAGCCATATGGTTCGGCTTGTACAAGGCGGGTATACATCCTACTCTAAGCGGTGTTATTATAGGATTATTATCCCCTATACAGGCAAATGCCCAAAAAGAAACAAAAAAATTAGAAAAATTTTTATCTCCCGCTGTAAATTATTTTATTATGCCAGCATTTGCTCTAGCCAATGGCGCAGTAACATTACATGCAGCAAATATTATTAGCTCACCCAACATCCATATTTTGCTGGGAATAATTTTAGGATTATGTATAGGGAAACCGATTGGCATATTCTTAGCTACCAAAATTGGAACAAGCTTAAAAATTTGCCACATGCCTGCAACTATAAACTCCAAACAAATAATATTTATTAGCTTGTTAGCTGGTATTGGCTTCACAATGGCTTTATTCACTATTTTATTAAGTTTTTCTGAAGATGGTGCCATACAAACAGCAAAACTTGGTGTATTACTAGGTTCTTTTGTTTCAGCTTTATTAGGGCTAGGTTATGGCTATTATTTGACAAAAAAACAGCTATAGGCTAAACAATCAACTATGGATATTAAAACTGCGCACGATTATAAGCTAAATAAATTTGTATTCGCTGTTTCTTCACTAAGCATTCTGATCTTAGCAGCCTTAACAATTATCGCACCTAGCGCCAGCAGTGTTTGGCTAGAAAAAATTCAATCCTTTATGGCTTATGCCTTCAGTTGGTACTATATGGCTTTATTATCCAGCTGCCTTATTTTTACCCTATGGCTAGCAATATCACCTTATGGCAACATTAAATTGGGACCAAAAGAAGAACTTCCAGAACATAGCTACATGTCCTGGATTTTTATGCTATTCTCCGCTGGCATAGGAATAGCCATGCTATATTATGGATGTTATGAACCAGTGGAGCATTTTTACCACCCACCTACCGGCCCAGCCCAAACGGCAGAAGCAGCTCAATATGCAATGGTACTTACCTTTTTGCATTGGGGACTACACGGTTGGTCTATTTATGCCTTAGTAGGGGTAGTCATTAGCTATTTCGCTTATGTAAAAAACTATAGACTGGAAATGCGCGCCCCACTATATATCCTCTTTGGCGAAAAACTAACTAACGGCAGCATAGGTAACCTTACAGATTGTTTTACCATAATAGCAACTATCACAGCAATGGTCACCAATTTGGGTATCGGCGCTTTGGTATGCAAAGCGGGCCTAATAGAGTTATTTAATCTGCAAGACAATTTATTAAATTTAACGATATTGCTTATTGTTATGTCTGCTTGCGCAGCGGCAGTAGCAGCCATGGGTATAGATAAAGGCATAGCCATAATCTCTAAATTCAATATATACGCTTTATGTGCGCTACTATTATATGTGCTATTAATCGGTCATACAGCCCATTTGCTGGATTCCATGGTGCAGAATATAGGAGACTATATAAATAACTTCATACATCTAAGCTTTAATCTATATTTATATCAAAAAGCACTAGCGTGGCGTGGCTTATGGACCATTTTCTACTGGGCCTGGTGGGTTTCTTGGGCGCCCTTCGTTGGCATGTTTATAGCAAAAATTTCAAAAGGGCGAACTATAAGAGAGTTAATTTGCGGCGTACTTATTATTCCCCTAATTTTTACCCTAGCATGGCTATGTATTTTTGGTAACAGCACGCTTTATTTAATTATAATACAGAACGCAACAGGATTAGGGACACAAATATTAGCCCATCCTGAAATGGCAATGTATGATTTTTTAAAATATCTACCACTAGCAAAACTTATGATAGGAATTGCTACTATAATAAGCTTTATTTTATTTTTTGCACCAGTTGATTCTGGGTGCTTAATGATCTCTGACTTGGCCTTGTTGCAAAACAGGAATATTACAGAAGAAGATTCAGCAAATTCCCCGATATGGTTAAGAATATTTTGGTGCTTTTTAACTTGTATAGTTTCCATTGGTCTATTTTTTGCTGGTAATTTTATGGCTATACAGACTATTGTTGTATTATGCGCATTACCATGTTCTCTTATAATACCAGCCTATATTATAAGCCTAATCAAAGTTCTAAAAACACATTAGCAAAATTAATAGTTACATTATTCCCACTCTATGGTGCCAGGCGGCTTTGAGGTAACATCATATACTACTCTGTTTATGCCAGGAACTTCGTTAATTATCCGGGTAGCAATCTGCGCTAAAAACTTCATATCAAAAGGGTAAAAATCTGCCGTCATCCCATCTACAGACGTCACTGCCCGCAAGGCACAAACATATTCATATGAGCGACCGTCGCCCATAACTCCAACGGTTTTTACCGGTAAAAGTACAGCAAAAGCTTGCCATATTTTATTATATAAATCAGAATTTTTTAACTCTTCTAAATAAATCGCATCTGCATCACGCAAGATAGCCAACTTTTCTGGCGTAATCGCTCCAGGGCATCTTACTGCCAATCCTGGTCCAGGAAATGGGTGACGCTCAAGAAAGGCCAAAGGCAAATTTAACTCAGCGCCTAAAACACGAACCTCATCTTTAAATAATGCACGTAACGGCTCAAGCAGCAATAAATTCATTTGCTCCGGCAAGCCTCCAACATTATGATGGCTTTTAATGGTAACGGCCTCGCTACCGCTTAAAGAAACGCTCTCTATAACATCTGGATATAACGTGCCCTGCGCTAAAAATTTGGCACCACCTAATTTTTTGGCCTCTGCTTCAAAAATTTCTACAAACAATCTGCCAATAATTTTACGCTTTTCTTCTGGCTCAACAATACCAGTTAAAGCTTGCAAAAACTGTTTGCTGGCCTCAACATGTACTAGCTTTATATTATATTCTTGAGTAAACAGCTTGATAATTTGCTCAGCTTCGCCTTTGCGCAGCAACCCATGATCTACAAAAATACATGTCAATTGTGTCCCGATAGCTCTATGTATTAGTGCAGCCGTCACTGCTGAATCTACGCCACCAGAAAGCCCACAGATAACTTTTGCATCCCCTACTTGCTGCTTTATCTGTTTAACAGACTCCTCTTTATACGCAGCCATGGTCCAACCACCTTTTAACCCAGCTATCTTATATAAAAAATTCTCGATAAGTTTAGCTCCGCATTTAGTATGAACGACCTCTGGATGAAATTGCACCCCATAAAACCTGCGCTCTGCATCAGCAATAGCAGCAAAAGGCGCTCCACCAGAATGAGCTATAACAGAAAAAGACGCTGGCAAACACACCACACGATCACCATGGCTCATCCATACTTCACATTGATCGCCTTTTTTCCCTATATTATCAAATAGCAAGCTATCCTCTACAATTTCTATAAAGGCTCGCCCAAATTCACGCTTGTGATTAGCTTCAACCGCTCCGCCCAGTTGCTTGCACATAAGCTGTTGGCCATAACATATACCTAATATCGGCAAATTCTTAGTAAAAATATCTTGCGGTAAATAAGGCGCATCTTTTTCTAAAACAGAATGGTGACTGCCGGATAAAATTATCGCCTGATATTTTTCAGCGCATAGGCTAGCATCAATTTTAGCGAAAGGCACAATTTCACTATAAATACCACATTCCCTTACTCTTCTAGCTATTAATTGCGTTACCTGCGAGCCAAAATCTATGATTAAGACTGCTTCTGTTAGGTTATTTGCCATAATAATATTCCCAAATTATAACTTCCAATAAACTTTAACATATTTATGGCGCTATAGCATCCTTTTAAGTGCAGAAATATAGAATCCATCCGAGCCAGTTTTGTGGGGGGATAGTAATATACCATGAGCGGTATTATAGCATGGAATGGAAAATGAAGATATATTCCGAAACGTAAAATTAGGATGTTGATGCAGAAAATGTTCTATTTGCTCGTCATTTTCTTCAACAAATATAGAACAAGTCATATAATATAAATATCCACCTGGCTTTACATATTTTGCAGCCTTATTTAAAATTGCAGTTTGTTTTTTTATCACATCAAAAAGTTCAACAGGGGTAAAAAGCCATTTTCGATCCGGAGCGCGGCGCCACGTTCCACTCCCACTACAAGGTGCATCTACCACAACTATGTCCATAAGACCCAATAAAGATTCCAAAACTGCCGGGTGCATAGCAAGTTTTATGTTCTTTGCACCAGCCCGCTGCATACGTGTGGGCAAATCAGACAAACGCTGCTTATCTATGTCATGTACATAAATTTGCCCTTTATTTTTCATATCTATAGATAAAGCTAGCGCTTTTCCACCCGCACCAGCACAATAATCTAAAATCTGCATCTCTGGCTTAGCATCAACAAGCTTAGCTAAAATCTGTGAACCTAAGTCCTGAATTTCAAAATATCCTTGAGCAAAAGCTTTGGTCTTTTCCAAATTAAGCTTTTTTTCCATTCGCTGCATAGCCAACAACCGCAACGCTTGCTCTATAAATGGCACACCTTGCATGGCATAAGTTACTTGCATATTTTCATTGCGCAAAAAATTTAGCACTTGCCCCGGGCTAGCTTTTAATAAATTCACACGTATATCTATAGGCGGTCGCTTTAGAAATGCGGTCATTTCATTAATATAATTATCTTCGAAGCTTCGAGAAAAATAAGGCCGCAACCAAATTGGCATACTAGATTTTACATAAGATTCGATATTCGTAGAGATAATAGAAGAATTTGGTAAATACTCCAAAAGATTTGATGCATATTTATCTTGCCTTAATGCTGCGGCAAGTTCTTCCACCAATAATGTAGGCTGCTGTAGCAAAATAACATAAAGCACCACAGCTGGCCACTCCTCGGTTTGCAGCAAAGCATGCGCCGCGCCGCGCAATCGCAAGGCGTCATATATTATGTTAGAAATACTATGTCTGTCACTTGAACCAGCGTACCTATGAGTTAACGCCCATTTTTTCAATAAATGTGCTATTGGCCTCTCATTTACCGAAAAATCATTTAAAATATCAACTGCTGCCTTAGCCAAACCGCCTATCTTCATGTCTACCTCTTTCTTTCAATTCTCAATTGTATCGATTTAAGCAATTCCAGCTCAATTATTTTCACACCATATGTTACAAAATATGCTTATAGCGCAAATTTTTAATGTAAGACCATAAGGGGTTTTCAGAGTACAGGAACCAATTATTGACTGTTTCGTTATTATTGCACTGGCCAAGCCCAGCAAATATAAAGAAGGAGAAAAGAGAATGACTGTTAAAAATGAAAAAACATCAAGCACGAAAAGCAGCACAGATTCCATGTCCGCTCGTAGTAACAAGAAATCCAACCCTGGCAATTTCGCTAACGACCGCGGGCGTGCCGCCGAAGCAGGCCGCAAGGGCGGCAAGCGCTAAGTGGCTCTAGGTTAAAGCATATCAGAGGATTGGGAAATGAATTCCCAGTCCTTTTTTATAACAAAATGTGTTGCTCCTTCTTAACAACCATCAAGACTAGGCAAGATTATAATAATTTGGCGCCTCCTTGGTAATAGCCACATTGTGGGTATGGCTCTCGCTTAAGCCAGCGTTTGTAATTCGTACAAACTGAGCCATATGCATCTGCGCTACCGTCTCGGCGCCTACATAGCCCATAGCAGCTCGCAGGCCACCTTCTAGCTGCCGTAAAATTGCGCTTACGTCACCTTTATAAGCTACTTGCCCCTCTACCCCTTCTGGCACCAATTTGTGGGCTTCTTGGGTAGTAGATTGAAAATAGCGGTCTGCTGAGCCGTTTACCATAGCCCCGATTGACCCCATTCCCCGATAAGATTTAAATGGCCGCCCCTGATAGGTATAAACCTCTCCAGGGCTCTCGGTGCATCCCGCTAATAAAGAGCCAATCATAGCCGCAGAAGCTCCAGCAGCTATAGCCTTGGCCATATCGCCCGAGAATTTAATGCCGCCATCGGCGATTACCGAGACATTGTGTTTCTGAGCCACCTCCACAACGCCCATAATAGCACTGAGCTGCGGTACACCAACCCCTGCTACAATCCGCGTTGTGCAAATAGAGCCCGGGCCGATACCCACCTTAACACAATCAGCCCCGCAATCTATAAGGGCTTTGGCCGCCTCGGCCATGGCAACGTTACCAGCAATTATGTCTGTGCCCGGCATGTGTTTTTTTATATAACTAACAGTATCTAATACTTTTTGCGAATGTCCATGTGCTGTATCTATAACCAAAACATCTACGCCACTGTCGCATAACATTTCCGCCCTAGCAATACCAGCTGGACCTACTGTACTGGCCGCGCCCACAAGCAAGCGCCCTTTAGCATCTTTTGCTGCCCCAGGATTTAATATAGATTTTTCAATATCTTTTACTGTTATCAAACCAATGCAACGGTATTTATCATCTACTACGATTAGCCTTTCTATACGATGCTGATGCAATAGCTTGCGTGCTTCTTGCTGGCTTACAGTCTCAGAAACTGTTATCAAATTCTCGAAAGTCATCAAATCTGCAACATTACGTCCATTTGTGTCGGCAAATCGTATATCGCGATTGGTAAGTATGCCTACCAAAACACCACTGCCGTCGCCGCGAATTACTGGCATGGCAGAAATATTATATCGGCTCATTGTGGCTATGGCTTGTTGCACGCTAGCTTGTTCTTCTATAGTTATAGGATTTAGCACCATACCTGCTTCAAATTTCTTTACCCGCCTTACCTGCTCTGCTTGCTCTGCTGCCGACATGTTTCTATGTATTATGCCTAGCCCTCCAGCTTGAGCCATTGCTATGGCCATTGGCGCTTCTGTAACGGTATCCATAGCAGCAGAAATAATTGGAAGGTTAAGATATACATTTTTAGTTATTCTAGCGCGCAAATCAACTTCGCTAGGAAGCAGCTTCGAATAACCCGGCACCAGCAATACATCATCAAAAGTTAAGGCTAAATTGCCCGTAGGCGTTTCAATAATTTTTGCCATGATTAAATCCCTATAATAAGTTAATTAGGCATGTAATATTAGCACATTAAAAAGCACAAACAAGGCTTTAACTTATAATTGCGCTTTGATAGGCAACAAGCTAAGTAATTTTACATAAAATTGCAATTTACGCGTAGTTTTTGGAGCGTTGTATAGGGTTTTTTTTACTTTATTTTCTGTAAAAGACCAAAAGATCTTACCTGCCTTATTTAGGCCCAAAGCATAGCTCATTTCACTAGTCGTTTCTTCACAAAATAACAGATTCATATGCATAGCTAATTTTGGACATTCAAAAAACACGCCCATCTCAGTGTTCAAAGATACAGAACGCATATCAAAATTAAACGACCCTACAAAAGCTTGCGCTTCATCTATCAAAAAAGCCTTTGTATGCAAACTAGCCCTATTTCTAGCTAACAACCGCAATTTGTAATGCTTTATATCTTGACCCTCTTGAGCATTCCTTGTTTGTAAAACTGGCGGCGGCATCAGCTCATATAAGTTAACGCCAGCCTTTAAGAGATCCTTGCGATAATGAATGTAACCCCCATAAGCTATCGGAACATCAGTCGTAGCCAAAGAATTGGTAAGCACTCTAACCTGCACCCCTCGTTTTGCTAAATTTTTTAGTTGCTCTGAACCAATTTTGCCTGGCACGAAATAAGGAGACGTAACTTGCAAATCATAAGCCGCACTTTGCAGTCTAGGAAAAAGAAAATTCATAAGCCAATTTTTATTTTTTCCTCCCAAGGCTTTTTGAGGAGGATCGGCAAGTATACATACCTGCTTCACGGCAAATATATATTTCTCGGCACGTAAAAAATAGCTAAACGGAATCTTAGCTATTTCGTCAATAAACTGTTTAATAGGCTCCGTTTCGCAATAAGACCGCAACTTATTTTCCCAGTATTTAATATCACGTGCCTTTATGGATAGAGCTAATTTACGTATAGGCAATACTACACGACTATTCCAATAAAGGTCAAAAACCCGCTCAACATCGTTTAAAATAGGCCCTGTCAACATAACATCTAAATCACGAAAAGTAGAATTTTGACTAGCGCTAAAATACGCATCAGCTATATTGCGGCCACCAACAAAAGCAACGCGGCCATCTGCAATATAAGCCTTGTTATGCATACGTCTAGTTAAAGAAAGAGCGCGCAACGCCAGTTCTAAAAAGCGTTTTATGCTAAAAGATCTGGCACGGCAGGGATTAAAAACCCTTATATCTATATTTTCATGCTTATCCAACGCTACAAATATTTGATCCCGCGTGCCTACATTAATATCATCAATTAACAAACGCACACGAACACCGCGATTAGCCGCCTGCAATAGCTCATAGAGCAAAATTTTACCAACTTTGTCATCTTCAAAAATGTAATACATTAAGTCCAGGCTACGCCCTGCCATCCTAGCGCTTAAAAGCCGAGCAGCGAAAGCTGCTCCATTTTCTTTAATAAGCGCAAGGGCGTTCTTGCTATATCCTAGCCCGCCATGCTTTTCTGCTAATTGCTGTAGCGCTTTATCAATTTCAGTTACACTATCTTCTTTGTTAAAGGCATAGCTAAACCCACCACGGGATCGCTTGGCAAATTTGTTATAAACAAGCTCGCTAAGCGCTGCCGCAAAAAAAACGCCAAGGGCGCATAAAATAATAATTATACCGACTATTAGCATTAACCACATCTATATATGTAATTATACAAGCAATTACCGCTTATTCCTATAAAAAATTAGTGTCCATGTCTATCAGCTTTATGATTAGGCACTACAGATGTCAATGTCCATTTACGTATGGGGCCGACATCTACATGTACAAAGGGTATTTTAGAATGTGGATAATAACCAACCCCACCTCCGCGCAATTTTAACGCTATTTTATGCAATTTAACTAAGGCAATATCCGGCAAATAAATATCCATAGCCTTGCCTAAAATATGTTGGCTATGCTTAGCAACACCGCTATATTTAGAAAGATTGCGTAGCATCTTGTTCGTTGCAGCAGTACGATAAGCCGAAACAACATGGATATAATCTTTGGAACCGCTTAGACGGTATATTTTCCATATTAAATTAAATAATTTAGGATTCATTACAGTCTCTTCATTACTACGCCAATCACGCAAAAAATGATTTAGTTTTTTTAGACCAGCTTTATCAAAATGCCCATGGCTCCAAAAAACTATCTCTGCTTTTTCATGTGTATGTATATGATATAGCTTTAATGAATGAGATTGTACAGCCCCAGCAGCAAATAAAGCGATGGAGCTATTTGATAAAAAGGCGCTTATTATTGTCGCACGAATTAAGCATTTATAATTTATCATTTTCCCAACTCTCTATTTTACGGTATAAAGTAGAGCGTCCAATTTTTAGTCGCCTAGCTACCTCACTCAAGCTACCCTTATAGTGGCTTATAGCCAATTTTATTACCTCTTCTTCAATATTTTGCATAGTTTTAATATTGCCATCTTCTTGAAAATAATCCCCATATCTTTGCCCTGTTTGCTGTTTGCTAACTTCTACAGCTGGTGGAACAACTGCACCGCTCAGCTGTGGAAAATCCTTTAAACGTAATAAGGGCCCATCGCTTAACAATAAAGCATGATACAAGCTATGCTCTAATTCGCTTAAATTACCAGCCCAATCTTGCTGACTCAACAACTCACTAGCAGCACCAGTAAGGCCAGTAATTTTTTGCTCTAAACCTAATTCCAACGAAAAACGCCAGGTTAGCTGATTCGCAATGGCCTCTATATCCTCCCGCCTTTGCCGTAACGATGGGACATATAGGGTAGCAGGATTTAGAAAATTCATCAGCTCCTTAAATTTTTTTTCATCGCTTTCCAGCACGCTCAGCGAGGTTGCCGAGACCGCTATGATCCGAAAATTACTGCCTTTATCTTTGGCTATTTTCAATTGTTCTATTAGACATTCCTGATCTGCTGAGCTTAAGTAATCAACATTGAATAAACACAAAGTACCATTGGCAGCTGCTTTGGTTTTTTTTGCAATAATTTCACATAACTCAGAAGACATTCCAACTTCTGTGATATAAGGTTCGCAATAAATTGTAACAAACGCACCGTTAGTAAATGAGCTATTGTGATGAATAGCATAAGCTATGTCTCGCCGCCCTGTGCCGTGTTCACCCATAAGAAATATATTCTGTTCTGTTCCTGCAAGTTTGCTGGCCTGCGAAATACAGTTCTTCATCGCTTCACTTTGCACCACAAAAGAATCAAAATCCTGCAAGCGCGGGCCGTCGCCCCATCCATAATAAACTTCTTGCTCCAAAAAACTATGCGATATCAGTAAACTTGTTACTAGCCTTATCCGCAATTTTATAGCGCTATATGGCATAAAATAATTAGATCCAGACTCAATGCCCTCTTCAATACGAGCTAAGGTTTCATCGCTCAAATGCCTGTCATCATATAGCAAAACTAATGGCGCCGTACGTACCAACAGGCGCAACTCCCGTAGGAGCATTTGCAAATCTATATCTACAAACGTCATGTCTATAAAGGCTAGCATTATATTTTTATGTTTACGGGCGAGCTCCAGGGCTCTTAACCCATTTTCAGCTTCTATAACCCGATAACCTAGACTCCGCAGCTCTTCCACTAGCGGCATACGTTTATTAAATTCCTCGCTGGCAATTAATATTGACCCAATCACAGCACACCTGTCCTTTTAAACATGAAGGTTTTAAAATAGGCAAACGTAAGCTTAGGTCCAAAAGTTGCAATATTGATAAATTAAATGTTAAGCATATCTAGTGTAATAAGCTTAAATGTAATAAGCTTAAAGATTAAGATAAGCCGCCGGAGAAAAACATGCATTTAAGCAAAATTGTAAAATTTGGACTACCACTTATGCTATTAAGTGCCTGTACCATGACACAAAATCGTGGTCAACTCAAGATAGAAGATGCTAGAAAAGATGTATTAATGGGAGAATGGCAGGATAAAGCTGGCATGCTATCGACTTTTAGTAACGGTAAATTTGAAACAAGAACACCAGATACAAACGAAAAATTAGCCGAAGGTAATTATAATATAGAAGAAGACAATAGTATAAATATCGAAGTTAAAAGTCTAGTAAAAGGCAATGTTTCTAAAGTTAATTGTAACTTGCGGCATTTTAATAACACACTTTATTGCGCGCCAATGGATGAAGCGCTTAGCGCTACCGCTTTTAGTCTTTTTCGCGTTAATTAATCAATTAAATGCTACCAGAAACAACAGCTATTTTATTAGTAAATCTTGGAACGCCTGATGGTTACGACTTTTTTAGCGTAAGAAAATATCTAAAACAATTTTTATCTGACAAGCGAATTGTTGAGCTAAATCCTATTTTATGGCTACCCATACTTCATGGAATTATCCTAAATACCCGCCCAAGAACAAGCGGAAGGAACTATAAACGTATTTGGCATAGGCAAAGCAACCAGTCGCCCCTATTGCTATACACCAAAGCGCAGACCGAAAAACTGAGCAGTAAAATAGCAACCATGCCCAATTTGCCCGTGCAAAATATAAAGATATATTTTGCTATGCGTTATGGCAATCCATCTATAGCTTCGATGATACAAAAGCTTACACAGGATGGATGCAAACATATTTTGCTACTACCCTTGTTTCCACAATACAGTGCTACGACAACTGCGTCTATTTATGATGATTTTTTTGGGTCGCTGCTAAAATTAAGAAATGTACCTTCCGTTACTACAATACGCTCTTTCGCAACCAACCCTTCTTATATTCAAGCATTGGCAAACTCTATCAATACACATTTAAAACATTGTGCATTTGAACCCGAGCTTATTATCGCTTCTTTTCATGGTATACCAAAATCTTATGTAGCCAAAGGAGACCCCTATTATGAAGAATGCTGCGCTACAATAAAAGCTTTACGAGAACATATGCGGCTCAGCGACACTAAATTACTGCTTAGCTTTCAGTCTCGTTTTGGCAAAGAAGAATGGCTACAACCTTATACTGATAAGCTCACTCAGCGGTTAGCCCAGCAGGGTATAAGAAAAATTGCGATATTTAATCCTGGATTTATAAGCGATTGTCTAGAAACAATCGATGAAATTGGCAGAGAAATTAAAGAGGTTTTTATACATAATGGCGGCACAGATTTTACGCATATCCCGTGCCTTAATGATAGCGACGAAGCGATAAATATGCTAAGCGAGATAATACAGCAATCTTTATGACTAAATTACCTTAAATCGTAATAAATCATGAAAATGTAATAAGCCAACTGGCTTATCTTCCTCTACAATCACTAAAGCGCTAACTTCTGTTTGCTGCAAGATCAAAGCTGCGGTAGCAAGTAGCGTGTCGGGAGTAATGGTTTTTGGCTGCACTGTCATAATCTCTTCTACAGCAAGATGCGAAATGTCCCGTCTTATATTACGAGCCAAATCGCCATCTGTTATTATGCCCCTAAGTTTTCCCGCTTCATCTATAACGATAACACAGCCAAAATGTTTAGCAGACAGTATTTGCATAGCTTCTGGCATTAACATTCCTAGCGAAACCAGGGGTAAATTTTTACCCTTATGCATAATGTCAGCAGCCGAAATTAGTTGGGCACCCAATGATCCACCTGGATGATATAAGTGAAAATCATAACTACTAAATCCTCGAGTCTGTAGCAGAGCCACGCTCAATGCATCGCCCACAGCTAACTGCATCATGGTTGACGTAGTAGGCGCTAATCCATGTGGGCAAGCTTCTTTTAGTTTAGGCAATAGTAATAAAATATTTGCTTGCCGACTAAGCGCCGAATTCTCACCAGCAGTCATAGCAATCAAAGGAATCTTAAACCTAGCCGCATGCTTAATAATACCACTAAGCTCAACTGTCTCTCCCGACCATGATAGCGCCAATATAACGTCATTTTGGCTAATCATGCCTAAATCGCCATGGTTCGCTTCTGCAGCATGAACAAAAAAAGCAGGCGTACCCGTAGAAGCCAAAGTAGAAGCAATTTTAGTACCTATATGGCCACTTTTGCCCAGGCCAGTAACTATTACCCTACCCTTTAATTTACTTATTACCTGAACCGATTCCAAAAAACCAGATAACAAGCTACTATCACCAGTTTCCTGGCCAAACAACTGCTCCAATTTTTCAAGCCCAGCTTTTTCTGCTGCAAAACTTTGCAGTGCAGAAGCAATAATATCACAATTTTCCATATCTTACATCTTTTGTCCCAGCAACAAATCAGTATAGAGAATGTAATATTATTTAACTAACTCCGCAAGCAATTCCTTTACATTCGTACTTAAATCTTCTCGCTCTAAGGCAAAAGCTAAATTCGCCGCTAAAAACCCTAGTTTCGATCCACAATCAAAAGTTTTACCCTCGAAACAAAAGCCATAAAAATCCTGCTTTCCCAAAAGCTTTACCATAGCGTCTGTTAATTGTATTTCTTCCCCAGCGCCAGGTGCTTGCTGAGAAAGCAAGTCAAATATATCCGGCTGTAAAATATATCTACCGTTAATAAATAAATTAGAAGGCGCAGCTTCAGGCGTAGGTTTTTCAACCATTTCTGTAATTTCAAATCCATGTGCTATCTTTTTTCCACAACCTACAATACCATATTTAGAGACATCTGCTGGCGAGCATTTTTCTACTGCTACAATATTTCCGCCACCACATTCTTCATATAATTCTACCATTTTACTTAAACAACCATGATTAGCCTGCATAACCATATCTGGCAACAATAAAGCAAAAGGCTCATTGCCGACCAAATCGCGAGCACACCAAACAGCATGACCAAGGCCTAATGGTTGTTGTTGCCGGGTAAAAGATGTGGTTCCAGGTAATGGCTGTAGATCTTGTAAATGCTCCAATTCTTCATGCTTGCCTCTATTTTCTAGTACAGTATAGAGTTCTACTTGAACATCAAAATAATCCTCTATAACCCCCTTATTTCGCCCAGTAACAAAAATAAAATGCTCAATGCCAGCGTCGCGAGCTTCGTCTATTACATATTGAATAACCGGCTTATCTACTACGGTTAACATTTCTTTCGGCACTGTTTTAGTAGCTGGTAAAAAGCGTGTCCCGAGCCCAGCCACTGGAAAAACAGCTTTTTTTATTTTATTCATCTATCTCTCCAATATATTTTTATTTGCTTATTCTTTAAATCATCCTATTTTAAAAGCTATAACTAATAGAATATAATTTTAACGGCAAGCATTATGATAAAAAAATTCGTATATAAGTTCATCATAGCAGTATTAATAATAGCCATAGAAACTACTACTATTGCACTAGCAGCACCAACAACTGAAACAGACCAGAATTTTATAAATTTTATAGCCCAGTTTCGTCAAACCGCAATTGAAAATAACATCGATATATCTACCTATAATCGAGCTTTTCACGGTATCACGCTTCCTTACACGGATATGTTAAAATATATACGTACACAGCCAGAATTTCATAACACGCCCGAGCAATATTTAAAAACTCGCATAACCGAAGCGAAAATTCAAAAAGGTAAAAGCGAAAAACAAGATTTAGCCAGCACTCTGCAACAAATAGAAGATAGGTTTGGGGTAGATAAATCAATAGTTTTAGCAATCTGGGCAAATGAAACAGATTATGGTGCTGTGCTTCAAAATAAAAAAATTATGAAAGACGCGGTTCGTGCTTTAGCTACCCTCGCCTATTATAAAAGTCACTATAATAATTACGCACAAAAACAATTAATAGCCTTATTAAAAATTCTCCAACGCGGCTACATTACACGAGAAAATTTACAATCTTCATGGGCAGGCGCAATGGGACATACACAATTTATACCCAGCAGTTACCTGCTATACGCAGTAGATATGGACAAAGATGGCAAAAGCGACATAGTAAATAGCGTGCCCGATGCCCTAGCCACAACAGCAAATCTACTTGCCAAACACGGTTGGAAAAGACAAGCGCCTTGGCTCTATGAGATCACAGCCGATAATTTAGAGCAAATTAAAGCTCTAAAAGGCCACAAGCAAAACCTAACACAGTGGGCAAAATTAGGTATAAAATTAAAGAACAATAAGCCACTACCGCAGGGTCAAGAATTAGCCACGCTGACCATCCTTGGAACACAGCCAACGCGTTACTTCTTAACCATGCATAATTTTGATGTAATAAAAGCTTACAATAACTCCAATCTATATGCCTTAGCTGTAGCGTTATTAGCAAATAACATAAATACATAGGCTAAACATGAAACGCTGGCTTGTTAAATTACTAACTATACTCATGGTTTATAATTTAATGAGCCTTTCAGCATACGCATATGGCACAGATCCCATAGCAGATTTAGTAGCTTTACCCGCAAATACAAATGCAGCGCCAGTACAGCTCAGAGCTATGGCTGTAGTTGGCGATTATGTAGCAGATTGGATTGGCGAATTCTTAACAAATTATTATCAAGACAGAAAAGATTTACCCATTAACAATATTGCACACACAAATACTGGTTTTTTAGAAGCAAATGCGCTAAGTGCGCAAACAGCGGTGTTAATGCACGAAAAGCCGAATATTATAATAATATGCATAGGCTCAAATGATGTACAGGAATTAAATGGAACATTGCCAAACAGCCAAGAATTTCTAGCCCTATATAAACAAAAAGCTACGGATTTTGCTAAACAACTAAAAAATAGCGGCGCACAAATACTCTGGGTAAGTGCACCGCCATTTAATTTGCAAAAGCATGATGAAACCGTGGCAAATTATAATGAAATTTACAAGCAACTATGTTTAGAAAATGGCTTCGATTTTATAGACATCTGGCGCGATTTTCTTAGCCCCAATGATTCCATACCGTTGCGCACAAAAAATATGATAGGTTTTACAGCAGAAGGAATAGACCTACTAACAAAAGAATTGCGCGAAAAAATAGATGCTAACACTAGCTATACTGTGGTAAATAAAGCCACGCCACAAGCTACTCAATCTGGGCCATGGAACATATTAGATGTAACTGGCACAAATGACCGCTTAGCGGGCGCAGATATAAAGCAACTTTTCACTCCAATATCGCCTAATTATCTTGTCGCTACCCCGCCGAAAGGTAGAGCAGATGATTTTAGTCAATATTAAGGTTTGACAAACTATAAACCAACTCCTATCTTGCGATTAAGAATCGGCGTAAATTTTAAATAGGAAACTGCTACTATGGACAAAGATAACGACCCATTGCACTATCTTTTAACTCTTCCGCCACAAGAATTAGCTGCGCAATTAACAACATTACATTTTGCAGATGCCATAGATCTGATAAATGCTTGCGAGCTAGACGAATGTGTTGACATTATCAATAGGCTAGATCTTGGCTATGCAATTGAACTCTTTGACAAACCGGAACTACAAAACCGAGAAGAGTTATTAGAAAATCTGCCAGCAGAAAAAGCTAAAGCAATATTAGACGGAATGTCGGCAGATGAAGCAAAGAACGTCTTTCAAAAAATGGATAGTACAGCGCAAAAATATCTTTTTGCCTTACTTTCTCCAGTTACACGCGCTGAGATAAATAAGCTAAGGGATTATCCAGATAGCAGCGCTGGCTCTTTAATGACCACAGAGTTCATTACCGTTCCTTCTACTTGGAGTGTAGAAACTACCTTAGCCCACATACGCGACGTAGAGCATACCCGCGAGACCGTTTATTCTAGCTATGTTATAGATCCCCATACTGGCGAGTTGCTTCGCGCTATTTCCTTGCGCAACCTTATCTTGGCAGATGGCAAAGAAAATATTCTAACCGCAGCGCGCGGCGAACAACCAATAGCAATTTCTCCATATACCGATCGCGAAGATGTTGCTCGCCTTTTCAGGCGCCACGACTTACTAGCAGTGCCAGTGGTAGATGGCGGAAATCACGTTATAGGTATAGTAACAGTAGACGATGTGCTAGACTCAATGGCACAAGAAATGAGCGAAGATACTTATAAATTTGGTGGTATGGAAGCGTTGGATAAGCCATATACGCACATCAGCTTTTTTGAAATGTTTAAAAAAAGAGCTGGTTGGCTTTGTGCCTTATTTATTAGCGAGATGCTTACAGCCAGCGCCATGCAATATTTCAATAGTGAGCTTGAAAAGGCAACGGTACTTAGCTTATTCATACCATTAATCATGAGCTCTGGCGGTAATTCAGGCTCGCAGGCTACCTCACTTGTAATAAGATCTTTAGCCTTGCGAGAGTTAAAAATAAAAGATTGGTTTAGCGTTGCCCTACGTGAATTGCCTACTGGAGTGGCATTGGGCAGCTTGCTAGGCATAATAATTGTTATAAGAATACTTTTATGGCAATTTTCTGGATTCTACAATTATGGTGAGCATTTTATGCTAATAGCAATTAGCGTCTGCCTTTCCCTTGTCGGTGTAGTTACTTTTGGCTCTTTAACCGGTTCTATGTTACCATTTTTACTAAAAAGGTTCGGCTTTGACCCCGCCAGCGCCAGCGCCCCATTCGTGGCTACATTAGTAGACGTAACTGGCCTAGTTATCTATTTTAGCATCGCCATGGTAGTTATGCGCGGAACATTGCTGTAAATTCTAGCGAAAAAGACTTGCGCTTTATACGAAAATGATATAATCCTAACTATATATTAACTATAATTGAGACAAGTCATGCAGCTGCGAAATATCGCTATCATCGCCCATGTTGACCATGGTAAAACCACTCTTGTAGATGGGCTTTTAACCCAATCTGGCAATTTTCGAGAAAATCAGCGTACATCAGAACGTATGATGGACTCTAACGATATTGAAAAAGAACGCGGCATAACTATTTTAGCAAAAGCAACATCTGTTGTTTGGAAAGATACTAGAATAAATATAGTTGACACTCCTGGCCACGCAGATTTTGGCGGCGAAGTAGAACGTATCTTAAATATGGTCGACGGCGCTATCGTGTTGGTAGATGCAGCAGAAGGTCCGATGCCACAAACAAAATTCGTAGTAGGCAAGGCTTTAAAAGTGGGGTTGCGCCCTATAGTCGCCATAAATAAAGTTGATAGACCAGACGCTCGTATAGATGAAGTAGTAAATGAAGTTTTTGACCTCTTTGCCGCTTTAGATGCAACAGAAGAACAGTTAGATTTTCCTATATTATATGGCTCTGGGCGTGATGGCTGGATGTCAGAACAACAAGATGGGGATAAATCCGCAGGGCTAGCGCCTCTATTTGAAATGGTAATAAAACACGTTCCAGCTCCCAGAGTAGAAGCTGGACCATTTAGAATGATAGGCACGATATTAGAGTCAGATCCATTTTTAGGACGCATAATCACTGGACGCATATATTCTGGCAATGTAAAACCAAATCAAAGCGTTAAAGTTCTTGCGCAAGACGGCTCTCTAATAGAAAACGGCAGAATTTCAAAAGTCCTAGCTTTTCGCGGATTAGAGCGGCAAGCTGTTGAAGAAGGCCTGGCTGGCGATATAGTAGCAATAGCTGGCTTGCAAAAAGGCACTGTAGCCGACACATTTTGCGATCCTAGCGTCAACGAAGCTTTAAAGGCGCAGCCTATAGACCCGCCTACAGTGACAATGAGTTTTTTAGTAAACGACAGTCCTCTAGCTGGTACCGAAGGCGACAAAGTAACAAGTAGGATTATACGCGACCGCTTAATGAAAGAAGCAGAGGGCAATGTTGCTCTAAAAATTGAAGAATCTTCAGAAAAAGACTCTTTTTATGTATCTGGCCGTGGCGAGCTACAATTAGCTGTCTTAATAGAAAATATGCGTCGGGAAGGATTTGAACTAAGTGTTTCTCGACCGCGCGTAGTAATGCACAAAAACGACAATGGTGAGACATTAGAGCCTATAGAAGAAGTTGTAATTGATGTAGACGAAGAGCATTCTGGTATAGTTGTACAAAAAATGTCAGAGCGCAAAGCAGAAATGGTAGAGCTTCGCCCTTCTGGCGGCAATAGAGTGCGCATGGTGTTTTATGCCCCTACCCGCGGCCTCATTGGCTATCAATCAGAATTGCTAACCGACACACGAGGCACGGCTGTCATGAATCGCTTGTTTCATGCCTATCAGCCTTATAAAGGCGAAATAACAGGTCGTGTGAATGGCGTTATGATCTCTAACGATAATGGCGAAGCTGTTTCTTATGCTTTATTTAATCTAGAAGATCGCGGTCCAATGATAATAGATGCTGGCACGAAAGTTTATCAAGGCATGATAATAGGCATACATTCTCGCGATAATGATTTAGAAGTAAATGTTCTAAAAGGAAAAAAACTAACAAATATGAGGGCCTCTGGTAAAGATGAAGCGGTTAAACTAACCCCGCCGACTAAAATGACGCTAGAGCGCGCATTATCTTGGATACAGGATGATGAACTAGTAGAAGTTACACCCAAAAACATACGCCTGCGTAAACTCTATCTAGACCCGAATGAAAGAAAACGTTTTGAAAAAAGCCGTGTGTAATAGAACTTAAAGAAATAAGGAACCTATAAAATGCATATAGAAAAAATACCAGTAGGAAAAAATCCTCCAGAAGATATTTATGTTATTATAGAAGTTCCTATAGGCGGCCATCCAATAAAATATGAAATGGATAAGGCTTCTGGAGCGTTGTTCATTGACCGTTTTTTGCATACGCCTATGAGCTATCCTGGCAATTATGGCTTCGTACCAAATACGCTTTCAAAAGATGGCGACCCAATAGACGTACTAATATGTAATACACGCCCACTCGTTCCAGGTAGCGTAATTAATGTTAGGCCTATAGGTGTATTAATGATGGAAGATGACGGCGGCTTAGACGAAAAGATCATAGCCGTACCCACACAAAAACTTACCCAGCGCTATAATCATGTTCATAGCTATAAAGATATGCCCCCTATTACTATGCAACAAATTGAGCATTTTTTTACGCATTATAAAGATCTAGAGCCAGATAAATGGGTACGCATCGACGGTTGGCAAGGACCAGATTACGCAAAAGAAATGATACTAGCCGCCATAGAACGCGCAAAAAGTAGTTAAGGAAATGCCTATGTCTATAAAGACAGCTGATGGATTGGATAAAAATTTAATCTTAGATATTGTAGAAGTTGCAAAGCAAGGTGCAATAGGTGCATCTAAAATGCGGGGCTGCGGAGATGAAAAAGAGGCAGATAAATACGCGGTTGACGCTATGCGTAGCGCATTAAATAAAATAAATATGGATGGCACTATAGTAATAGGGGAAGGCGAAAGAGATGAAGCGCCTATGCTGTATATTGGAGAAAAAGTTGGCACAGGACATGGTCAAGCTATTGATATAGCTTTAGATCCGCTAGAGGGTACAACTTTATGCGCTAAGAATCAGCCAAATTCCCTAGCCGTAATTGCCATGGCTAAAAAAGGCAACTTGCTCTACGCACCAGACGTTTATATGCAAAAAATTGCCGTTGGCCCTGGGTATGCAAAAAATATCATAGATATAAACGCCCCCTTAAGCGATAACATAATAAAACTAGCTATGGCCAAAGCTGTGCATCCACAAGAGCTTACAATTTGTATCATGGACCGCCCCAGACATGCCGCGTTAATAAAAGAAGCTCGGCAAACCGGAGCTCGAATTCGCTTAATTACCGACGGTGATATAGCAGCCGTTATAGAAACGGCGAGTAGCGATATAACTGGCACAGATTTATATGTAGGTATTGGTGGCGCACCAGAAGGTGTACTAGCTAGCGCGGCCATGCGGTGCCTGGGCGGACAAATATTTGGCAAGCTTATTTTAGACACAGAAGAAAAACGTAACCGTGCTGCTACCATGGGCATTACAGACCCGCAAAAAATCTATACGGTAGAGGAAATGGCAGCTGGCGATGTGCTTTTTGCGGCTACTGGTGTTACAAATGGCAATATGCTTTCCGGTGTCAAAATCACAAAAGATTATATAAAAACCGAAACTCTATTAATGCAATCTTCAACAAGAACAATACAAACTATAAAAGCTAAAGATTATTTATCATAATAAGGATTGAGCTATTATGTTAAACATAGAAAAAAATGCTAGCGCGATCAGAAAAGATCAAAGCTATTATGTTTTTGAAAATTTCTATGACAATAAAATAGCGCAAATTGTTAGCGTGTTATACGCGCATTTATATAACAATTTATATTCTGGCAATATGGCGGCTTCACAAAATATAAAAACTAACCATATTACAAGCACGCGCCCTATCACAGATAGAGCACCTACAACCGTTCAGCAAACTTTAAAAAAATTGCCAAGGCAACTTAATGATAATAAAGAATCCATAACAGGCAATGTGCGAATTAGTAAAACAAAGCCTGATACAGACTATTGGAGTAATGCCAACTCTGCACGCTCAAATGCTTCTACCTTAGCAACCATAAAAGAATCATTAAATTTGAGCAGCAAAATCCTCCAACAAGCCTCTAAAAATACTAAGCAAATACGTAAAGAACTAAATAATATAAACAACAAAACTATTATCGCTGTCAGCAACATCAACAATCCGCAAAAATTAACAGTTATAAAAAATGATATAAAAACAAGTCTAAATAATATAAAAACTGAATTAAGCAATGCGAGCTTAGATATTACCAACTTACTAACTAGCGACTCCAATGGCACAGTTGAGTTAGTTTCTTCTTTTTCTTATAACAAAAATGGAATTAAAGCCGAGAAAATTAACTTACAAAAATCTGAATTAACCTTGGCTAGTCAAACCCAAAACGGTATAGATTTTGCAAACGGTAAATTGAGTTTGCTATTTAAAACCGCACAAAGTGTTTTTAGCCCAACCGTTATAAAACAAATAGAGCAATTACAATCCTATACCGATTTTGCTAAGGCCATAGCAATTACACTAGCCTATATAAATAAAATAGATGCCCTATTAGCCTCTGCAGAAAAAGAAATAGATAGCCATGTCGATTTTTTAAAAAAATTAAAAGATACCCTTGGCGGTAAGCTAAGCGCTTTGATAGAAGCAGATATGGACGCAGAGGCAGCCCGCCATGCTGCACTAGACGTACAGCACAAATTAACTACACAAGAGCTATTTTTAGCAAATCATGCTCCCCAAAATTTATTGCCTCTATATAAGACACAAAAGCTAGCCACACCACAAATAAGCACCGCAAAAATTAAAAAATCTATCGATAACTCTTGTGCAAACGAAAAAAACATGGTAGAGAGATTGCATTAAGCAGAGCAGCATATCGATTGCTGCAGGCATGTAGCCGATCTGTTTAAGCTTCTTGCGAAGCATGTCCCAAATCAATATGAAGGGACTAAACTATGAGTAGTTTACTTACTAACGAAGCCTCCATGACAGCTCTGTTGACTCTTAAAAAGATCAGCGGCGACATGTTAGGCATACAAAAAAGAATCTCAACAGGACTACGTATTTCTTCAGCAGAAGACAACATAGCTTATTGGGGTTTGTCAAACTCTATGCGTAGCGATAGAACGCAATTGAGCACCGTTAATGATTCATTGAAAATTGGTCAAGCTAAAATCGGCCAAGCTCAAGCAGTGGTAAAAGCCATTCGCGAAGAAATCAATGGAATTAAAGGTGATGCTGGTACAGCAATCTCTAATGCAAAAAGCGACAGCAAATTACAAAAATTGCAAGCTAGTGTGAATGCACATTTAAGTAATATTCAAAAAGCTATAGCCAATGCATCGCTAGATGGAGATAACTTTCTAGAAAACGACGGCAACGGCGCATTTGAAATCGTAGCCTCTTTCCATAGAGAAAATGGTGCCTTCCAAGTTGACAAAATCACTCTTAACAAAGCAGATTTGCAATTGACAGGACATCTAGCGCCATATAGCGCAGCTGAGCCAACTACTAATTATAGTACTACCCCGCAACTTAAAGATGGTAAAACGGAAGCCGCTACAGAGGCTGAAGCCCGCGCAAAGGCAGCCCAATCAGCACATGAGACATGGGCAAAAGGTAGAAATGAGTATCTTGAAAAAAATGGCGTAAAGTTTACTAAGCCGGAGCCAAGCAGTGCTAAAAAAACTGAACATGACGCTTGGGTAAAAGAGCATGATACGTTCTATAACGAGGCTAGCGCTAGTATGAGCAGTACTATAACTAGTCAAGGAAAGCTTAAAGATCTATTTGATGCTAAGCTGAATCCGTTTCTTAAAGCGGCTGGTAGCAAATTTGATAGTGGTTTGATAAACAAGTTTGCTGCTGTAGTGGACAAGGTGGTTGAATCCTTAGATAATGTGGACGCTACTTTAGCTGTAGCAAAAACACAAGTAGACAGCCAAATGAATTTTATTAACCTCTTGACTAATAATCTAGACAAGAGCGTTGGTGCTTTGGTAGATGCGGATATGGATGCTGAATCGGCTCGCCTATCTGCTGTACAAGTGCAACAACAGCTAGCTGTGCAAGCGCTATCTATAGCTAACCAATCTACACAACATATCTTGTCTTTATACAGACAATAGGATATATTATCTATAAGCATTAAGGGGAAGGCTTAGCCTTCCCCTTTTTTTATCTTAGAGTTTGCTGTTACATGGCTTATTGTTAAGAAAAAATAAATATCATTTACAAAAGCTATATAAGTGCGTAGGTAAAGCGCAAAGCTACTGCCTGCACAAGGGTTGTTTTTAGCAAAGCATGCGCGCAAAAGTTTACTGCCCCTATATAAGACACAAAAGTTACCCACACTACAAATAAGTACTGCAAAAGTTAAAAAATTTATTAATAACTATTGCACAAGCGAATAAAAAATGGTAAAAAAAACTAAATTGAGCAGAGCAGTATATTAATTGCTGTAGGCATGCAGCCGATCTGCTTGCGCTTCTTGCGAAGCATGTCCCAAATCAATATTAAAGGGACTAAGCTATGAGTAGTTTACTTACTAACGAAGCCTCCATGACAGCTTTGTTGACTCTTAAAAAGATCAGCGGCGACATGTTAGGCATACAAAAAAGAATCTCAACAGGCCTACGTATTTCTTCAGCAGAAGACAACATAGCTTATTGGGGTTTGTCAAACTCTATGCGTAGCGATAGAACGCAATTGAGCACCGTTAATGATTCATTGAAAATTGGTCAAGCTAAAATCGGCCAAGCTCAAGCAGTGGTAAAAGCCATTCGCGAAGAAATCAATGGAATTAAAGGTGATGCTGGTACAGCAATCTCTAATGCAAAAAGCGACAGCAAATTACAAAAATTGCAAGCTAGTGTGAATGCACATTTAAGTAATATTCAAAAAGCTATAGCCAATGCATCGCTAGATGGAGATAACTTTCTAGAAAACGACGGCAACGGCGCATTTGAAATCGTAGCCTCTTTCCATAGAGAAAATGGTGCCTTCCAAGTTGACAAAATCACTCTTAACAAAGCAGATTTGCAATTGACAGGACATCTAGCGCCATATAGCGCAGCTGAGCCAACTACTAATTATAGTACTACCCCGCAACTTAAAGATGGTAAAACGGAAGCCGCTACAGAGGCTGAAGCCCGCGCAAAGGCAGCCCAATCAGCACATGAGACATGGGCAAAAGGTAGAAATGAGTATCTTGAAAAAAATGGCGTAAAGTTTACTAAGCCGGAGCCAAGCAGTGCTAAAAAAACTGAACATGACGCTTGGGTAAAAGAGCATGATACGTTCTATAACGAGGCTAGCGCTAGTATGAGCAGTACTATAACTAGTCAAGGAAAGCTTAAAGATCTATTTGATGCTAAGCTGAATCCGTTTCTTAAAGCGGCTGGTAGCAAATTTGATAGTGGTTTGATAAACAAGTTTGCTGCTGTAGTGGACAAGGTGGTTGAATCCTTAGATAATGTGGACGCTACTTTAGCTGTAGCAAAAACACAAGTAGACAGCCAAATGAATTTTATTAACCTCTTGACTAATAATCTAGACAAGAGCGTTGGTGCTTTGGTAGATGCGGATATGGATGCTGAATCGGCTCGCCTATCTGCTGTACAAGTGCAACAACAGCTAGCTGTACAAGCGCTATCTATAGCTAACCAATCTACACAACATATCTTGTCTTTATACAAACAATAAGATAAGCTATTTATAAGAGTTAAGGGGAAGGCTGAGCTTTCCCCTTTTTTATTTACTCCATTTTAAATACCAAGCAACCCCATCCTATCCTTTAAAGCAATAGGGTCTGCTAGCAGCTTAATAGTCTTATAATTTGCTTTTGTACCCGTTAGAATAGTTATTTTGCTTTTTGGTATCTTTAATTGCTTTGCTAAAAAAGCTAACAAGCGTTTATTTGCTTGCCCCTCATGTTTTACAGCACATATTTGTACAACTAAATAAAATTTACACGCTTGATTTGCAGCGGTAACTTCTTCAATGTCTAATATTTTATCACTAGCGCTATTTGGCTTAACTTTAACATATAATCTTATGCCATCCTTATCTAGCCTATAATACATTAATATATTAGCTTTAGACCATATTCATATAACAAGCTTTTTATAAACCATATAAGCAAATATAAAATAAAAGGAGAAAAATCTACGCTGCCACTAGTAGCTGGCAATAATTTACGAATCTGCACCAAAGCAGGCTCTATTATAGTATAAATAAACTGCGCTATATTATGTATAATAGGCGAAGCATTTTGCAACAAACCAAAGCTATACAGCCAAGAAAAAATAATATAGGCTGTTAGAAAATAACTGTACCAGTCTAATAGGGTTATACATAAATTAAATAAGCTTATCATGCATTTTTCCTAGCAAATTATTGTTGTTCTATGGCGTATTTTTTAAAAGCCGCTGCTATAGTTTTATAAATATCTTTTTTAAATGCTACAATTTCTTCTATAGCTGTATCTAAGCTGGTCCATTTCCATTTATTAAACTCTTTTGTATGACCATCCGGAGGCGGATCGATAGCAATTTCTGTTTCTTTGCCTAAAAACAAAAAAGCAAACCAATATTGTTTTTGTCCACGAAAATGCTGCGCTAATTTAGAATTTGTCATACCTTCTGGAAAGTCATAATATAAAGCCGCCTCATATTGTGCTAAAAACCTTATGGTTTTCATACCCGTTTCTTCATATAATTCACGCTTAGCAGCCGCCAATAAATCTTCGCCATTCTCTACCCCGCCTTGAGGAAACTGCCAACCAAGATTTCGAATGCAAGGCTGGCCAGCAGCAATCCCAAGCGCCTGGCGCTGCCCTAGCCATATTTGACCATGCGCATTAAAAACCACCATGCCAACGCTTAGGCGATATGGCAAATCTGTACTCACTTTTGGTCTCCGCTTTTAGCAACTATCAAACTCTGTTCTCGTAGCAATTTATAAGCAGCCTTTAATTGCAAATCTTCTTCTGGTTTTTCAGGAACATAAACAGAAGATCCGGAGCCTTTATCATTCTCTAAGGTACCTTTAATATGGCCACTGAGCTCTGACTCCCCTATGGTCACTTTGAGCCCCTTATATTTTGCCGGAACAGGTTCAACAACTTCAATGTCTGGATCAATGCCATGGCCTTGAATCGAACGCCCGCTAGGTGTGTAGTACAGTGCCGTAGTTAAGCGCAGGCCCCCACCTTGTGGTAATGGAATTATAGTCTGTACAGAGCCTTTACCAAAAGAACGAGTACCTAAAATTTTTGCCCTTTTATTATCCTGCAATGCCCCAGCTACAATTTCTGCAGCACTTGCAGTACCACCATTTATCAAAACCACTAAAGGTTTACCATCAGTTAAATCACCTTTTTTTGCGTTAAAGCGCATCTGCGTACGCTGTTCTCGGCCACGTGTAGAAACTATTTCGCCAACTTCTAAGAAACCATCTGCGACTCTAACCGCCTGGTCTAATAAACCACCAGGATTTAATCTAAGATCCAACACATAGCCTTTAAGCTTAGTAGTTGGTATGGTTTTTTTGATTTTAGCTATCGCGCTAGATAAATCTCCATAAGTATGCCCTGTAAACTGCAATAATCTTATATATCCTATATCATCTGCTATTTCATAATGCAGATCATCTATTTTAATAACAGCGCGCTTTATCTCAAATTCCATAGGCTTCGCTACAGCCTTACGAATTATTGTAAGCTTTACGGCAGAATCTACTTTTCCGCGCATTTTTGCTACACTGTCCTTAAGCGGCAGCCCTAAAACCTCTTTGCCATCTATCTTAGAAATTAAATCACCAGCCAAGATCCCCGCCTTCGCCGCGGGCGTGCCTACCATGGGCGAAACCACCTTGACCAATCCATGATCTAACGTTACCTCTATGCCCAATCCTGCAAATTCTCCATTGGTCATATTTTTCATTTCTTTGGCTTCTTGCGCGTCCATATAAGAAGAATGAGGGTCAAGAGCTAACAACATACCATTTATGGCACTTTCTACCATCTTTTTATCATTTGGCTCAAAAACATATTCCTGTTTAACCCGTTCAAATACATCTCCAAAAACACTCAGCTCTTTATAGGTTTCGCTATTATCAGCAAAACAATGTTGTATAGAAATTAGGAAGATAATGCCTAATAAAAACCCTATAAATAAATTCATAGCTCTTCGTAACATAATGGCTTCCTTTTTCTTAATAGTCATTATCTAGCCCACCATTCAGCTGAGTTTATAACTTGCTTACCGCGACGAAATTCTATGCGCAGTTCACCATTTGTATCCATACGGCCTAGAG
Source organism: Pyrrhopyge guianae (assembly GCA_018245515.1). Classification (NCBI taxonomy): domain Eukaryota; kingdom Metazoa; phylum Arthropoda; class Insecta; order Lepidoptera; family Hesperiidae; genus Pyrrhopyge; species Pyrrhopyge guianae. The sequence continues at coordinate 76,406 of DWDQ01000003.1, read as the reverse complement.
TAGATTTTTTATTTATAAACATGCCAGCCTTAACATAAATCTCTTTTAAGCCAGAAATTATCAGATAATAATTATCGCCTACATCTAGTATTACCATATTGCCATAGGAGCGAAAACTGCCAGCATAGAGAGTCACCGCATCTGCCGGAGTAACAACCACACCGCCAAGTTTAACTTTTATGTGCTGCCCTAGCCCACGAATTTCTGGCTCCATTTCACCTTTTATCGGCAATTCTAGTTTACCTTTTAATTTTTCAAATGCAATAGATTTACGCAGCTTTTCTTCTGCTAGATGCAATTGTGATGTTTGACTTTGCTCAATACGAGTTGCCTGTATATTGGCTAAAAAATCTTGTAGATTGTGAGCTTTCTGCGCTAGCTCAATTTTATTCTGCAAATTTTGTGCTAACTCAGTTTTAGCCTCATTTTCACTACGTGCTTTTTCTGCTATCAATAATTGCATTTTTTTCTGTGTTGCAGCTTGCTCTTCCAGGTCACGCACAAAATTTTTCTTTTGCTCAGCTACAGCTTTTATATTATTCGTCAGCTTATGCAATTCTTGTTGCACCTCTACCGCTTGATTTTGCAGCTTAGGCAACATAAAACTCAGTAAATCGGCACCGCGCACCATATTTTGCATGTCTGCGGGCTGTACTATCAGTGCAGGCGGAGGGTCTAGCCCTATAGTAGTTAAAGCAGAAATAACAACACCAAAATTTTTGCTAACTTTATTTAAAGCTCGCTGTGATTCTTGCTGAAGAAACATATAATTTTTAAGTTTTTGCTCATCTAAAACCAAGTTATTTTTCAATTGCTGCATTTTCTCACTGCTTTGCGTCAGGGCTTTATTCAAACTCGTTTGATTCTGATGCAAAGCTGCAACTTCCTGCGTTAGCTTATTAATTTTATCTTCGGATAAATGGATATTATTATTTATGTCCTGTAATGCTTTATCAACAAGCCTTTGCGCTTCACCTATCTCATTAGCAAAAGATACCGTTGTGCAAAATAATATACTCAACAAGCCAACCAGATAACAACAAGATAATTTCATTCCATAAACCTATCTGTGATATGGATGGCTTAGCATTATCGTCATAGCACGATAAAGTTGCTCGGCTAACAAAATGCGTGCTAGTTGATGCGGCCAGGTCATAGCGCCAAAGCTTATTGTTAAATTTGCTCTTTGTTTAATCTCATCACAAAATCCGTCTGCCCCCCCTATCGCTACTACAATATCGCCTAGCCCTTGTTCTATCACAGATCTTAACTTACTAACAAACGCAATAGAGCTCAGATTTTCTCCTTTTTCATCACATAAAATCAAATAACCATTTTTAGGCATGAGATCTAAAAGCTTTTTACCTTCTTGGTTTTTTCTTAAGCTCGCAGTGCTGGCACGGCTTTCCAAAATTTCGTAATTACTGATATGCTGTATGCCCAACGATTTAGCGCAAGCACTTACTCGCTCAAAATATTGCGTATAAATTTGGCTAATGGCATTTTTCTTAAGCTTGCCTACAGCAAATAATATGATACGCAAACGTTTTATCCTTTATTCAGCTCATCTTCTATATGCACTATTTTAGGAGTGATTTCACTCCATAAACTATCTAAATCATAAAACTCACGTGCCTCAGCGCAAAAAAGATGTATCAAGTAATCACCGATGTCTATTAACACCCACTCACCAGAATCTGCGCCTTCAATCTGAATATTTTTTACACCTAGCTCTTTAACATATTTCAACAAATAATCACTTAAAGCAAGGACATGGCGAGACGAATTACCGCTAGCAATTATCATAGCATCCGCCAAGCTGCTTTTATTAAACAAATCAAAAGAAACTATATCAACAGCCTTATGCTCGCTTAATAATTTTAAAAGTTTATCTTTATTTATAGTCATAATTTTATCTCATACGTAAGTTAGTCGAAGATTGATTTGATAATTCACCACGCAAGTAACACCAAGCAGGAGGAAGCTTAAAGGCAAGTTGCTCTGCATCTTGTTCAGCAATTCGCGCTTTCTTATAATATTTTGCAAAAACAGAATTTAACTCAACTCCCAGCGCAGTGGGACGCCAGACAACGGCAATAGGCAGCATAGCCGCCAAATCTTGCCAGCGATACCATAGATGAAAATTGGCTAAACTATCGCCGCCAATTATCCAGACAAAATTAACGCCATGTAAGCTCTCTTGGGTGGATAAATAACGCAAAGTTTCAAACGAGTTTTTTGAAGCAAGAGCTGCTTCAAACGCAGTTATATCTATACACTCAAAACTCTTAAGTAATAAGGCGCTAGCTGCCACACGATGTTTTATAGATGGAAGGTGAACGTTAGCTTTAAGCGGATTACCAGGCGTTACCATCCACCATAATCTATCTAAACCCAAACAACGCAGCGCGGTGTTAGCAACCAATACATGCCCTTCATGCGGTGGATTAAAAGTACCGCCAAACAAACCAATTTTTTGCCCAGCTTTAACCTGCGGTAGCATATCTAAAGAAATATAAGCCATTCAATCCTTTTCATCAGCATTTTTTAAAAACGTGCTAGCTTTATACAATAAAGAATTTACACCAATTTTTGAAACAGAAGATAAAATTGCCACGGGTTTTTGAATAGATTCTTCTAACTTCTTTGCTATAATCTCTGCCTCGCTTGCTAGCACTGAATCGCACTGGCTCAATGCCACAAATTCTGGCTTTTCATATAAAACCTCTGAATAAGCTCGTAACTCACTACGCACTGTCTTATAAGACTGCAGGATATTATCATTATTCACACTAATAAGATGCAGCAATACCCTACACCGTTCCACATGGCCTAAAAACCTATCACCTAAGCCAACTCCTTTATGCGCGCCTTCAATAAGCCCAGGTATATCGGCCAAGACAAAATCGTTATCATCTAATTTTACTACTCCTAAATTAGGGTGCAAAGTTGTAAATGGATAATCCGCAATTTTTGGTTTTGCAGCTGTTACACTTGCCAAGAACGTGGATTTTCCAGCATTTGGCAAGCCAACTAAACCAACATCAGCTATTAATTTCAAACGTAACCATAGGGATTTTTCAATACCTGGCAGCCCCAAATTAGCACGCCTAGGAGCTCTATTTACCGAACTAGTAAAATGCAAATTGCCAAAACCCCCATTGCCTCCCTTAGCCAAAAGATATCTTTGACCTTTTTGCGTTAAATCACAGATCAAGCTTTTATTTTCTGCATCAAAAATTTGTGTTCCCAACGGTACTTTCAGCACGACGTCTGCGCCTTTTGCGCCTGTTTTATTCCGCCCCATACCATGCATGCCTGTTTTCGCTTTAAAATGCTGCTGGTAGCGATAATCAATCAAGGTATTTAGCCCCTCAGCTGCTTCTGCCCAAACATCACCACCACGACCTCCATTACCACCATCAGGACCGCCAAACTCCAAAGATTTCTCTCTCCTAAAGGATACACAACCAGCTCCGCCATCCCCAGATTTTATATATATTTTTGCCTGATCTAAAAATTTCATAAATTATTACCTTTAAAATCTAACGCTAATATATATAGCTCTACTGACTCTGCCCGACTTGAAGGCGGTTTTACATGATGAACTTTAGTAAAATAACGATGTAATTTTTTCAAAATTTCCCCTTCAGTCCCCCCCTGAAAAGTTTTAGCCAAAAAAGTGCCTTTCGGTTTTAAAACATCAATCGCAAAATCCATAGCAACCTCGCAGAGATGCATAGTACGATAATGGTCTGTACGCTTATGCCCAATAGTTGGAGCAGCCATATCACTTAAAACCACATCTGGCGATTGCCCCAAAACTTCTATTAATTTATTTTGTGCACCGTCACTTAAAAAATCTAACTCTAACACTGAAACTCCAGCCAAAGGATCCATAGGCAAATAATCTATGGCAACTATAGAAGAGGAGGGCCCGTCTGCACCAATTATTCTACTTGCTACCTGGCACCAACCACCGGGGGCAGCCCCTAAATCTACTATCTTTTGCCCTTTTTTCAAAAAATTATACCGCTCATTTATCTCCAACAACTTATACGCTGCTCTTGAACGATATCCATCTATTTTTGCCCGCACTACATAAGGGTCATTCAGCTGTCGATCCAGCCATCTTCTAGACGAAGATTTTATAGTACCTGCTTTTTTCTTAAGCAATACATGCAGCGGCCTTGCTGCAGCTTCTATTACTTGCTCAGGAGGCTCTGTCTTTTCACCTTTTTTGCCCAAGATAAATCTTTTACGAGATCGCTGTAATTTGCTATTTCCTTTCATGAATCTTGCCCAGTTATAAATTGCGCCAAAATACCATCCCTCACACCACGGTCAGCAACAACTACCGTTTCTGAAGGCCAAAACTCAATAATACAAGATAAAATAGCGCAACCAGCCAAAAGCAGCTCCGCACGCTGGCGGCCAGAATATAAGCTAAGGCGTGTTTCCTGATTACTGCGGTTAAGAATCTCGGTAATTAACTGCTCTACTCGACTTCGCTTTAGGCGCAAACCATCTATTTTGGCTTTATCATATTTTTCTAATCCCAAATGTAAACCAGCAAGCGTCGTAGCTGTACCAGACATTCCCAATAAATAATATGGTTCATTTAAAGCTGCTAAAGGACGATTCTTTACAATATTTTTTAATGCTAATCGTACTTCTTGTTGCATTAATAAAAATTTTTGCTCGATACTGTCAATTAAACTAAATTTTTCGGCTAAATTTACTACGCCAAAAGAAAGCGATAACCAGTCTACGATAAACTCAGGTTTTAAACGATTATCAACTAAAGAAATTTGAGATGACCCACCGCCTATGTCAAAAACTATAGCAGGCTGAGCTGTTCTTTTAATCAGGCTAGCACAGGCAAAAGCCGCCAAACTCGCTTCAGTCTGGTTATCTATTATCTCTAATGTTATACCAGTTTTTTCATAAACTTGCGCTATAAAAAAATCCCTATTTACAGCTAATCGACAAGCTTGAGTTGCTACATATCGCTGTTTTGCTATATTATATTTAGCTATTTTCCTTTGGCACAGGGCCAGGGCCACAATAGCTCTTTCCATAGCTTGATCGCTTAAATAACCACTAGCTGTTAGGCCCTGCCCCAATAGGACATGACGTGAAAAACGCTCAATTACTTTAAATCTACGCTTTTCTTCATATGCTTTAGCTATAGACAAACGACAATTATGAGTTCCTAAATCTAAAGCAGCATATATTTTGGGGCGAACAACAGACATTTTTACAAAGACCTAACGATATTTTAACCCATATTAACCTTTATACGCAAATATTGCTACTGTTTAGGCACATAAATTTTATTATTAACTTATGACAACTATTTTACCCCTTGCCAATTTTTATAATTTACCAATTTAAAACATTATAATTTACAAAAAAGGAACAGCAAATGGAATGGTTAGTCCCTATCATAACACAAATAATTTCAGGAGTTGCTGGCGGTAATATCGCTGGCGTCAAAAACAGTTTAAGTCTTGGCCGTACAGGCAATTCAATAGCAGGCGGCATAGGTGGCTTATTACTTGGCCAACTCAGTGCCTATATTGCCAGCACCCATGGAAATGAAGTAACTGGGCATTTACTAGCACAAATCTTGGGTAGCGGTCTTGGCGGTGTAGCACTTACCGCTATTACAGCCTTAGTAAGAAACATGATTAACAATAATAATAATATAAATAATAAACTATAAGCACTATTAAGGGGAGGTTATAAAACCATCCCCTTTAACAAAAAAATCAAAAGCCAGTTTCAATACGACTATAAACTAGCTGTGTATAAGCTGATATTTGGCCGCCTATAAATGATGCAGTAAAAGCTAGAGAAATTAATACCACTAATATTTTGGGGATAAAAGTCAAAGTTGCTTCTTGAATTTGTGTCAAGGCTTGAAAAAGGCCAATTAAGATACCAACAACCATAGCTGCACCCACAGCTGGGCCACAGGCAACTATAACTGTCCAAATTGCTTTAGTTACCATCTCTATTGCATCTGCTTGATTCATCTAAGTAGCCTCTATCTAAAGAAAATAATATAGGGCAAAGGCTGCAAAAATACAAGCATCAACAAAAAAAGAGAATAAAGCTAACAAAATAAATGGCTAATAATTTAACCAACTAATTTATGCGTGGGATCTGCTAGAGTTTTTTTCTCGGTGGTTCCGTGCTTAGCTACAGGATCTGAAATAGTTACACCAGGCCCCAAAAGAACCGATGAACCGTTATCTAAAACTGCTATTAAACCGTCAAGACAAATCTTTATAGACTTAATATTACCTTCAATTTTAACCTTAGCATCATCTGTCGTTTCCACATGCTTGCCGATATAAGAAGCTGCTTGAGCAGTGAAAGAGTTAGCATATAAATTGCCTAAGGTTGTATTCAAAGCATCTAATTTTTTATTAGTTTGTGTCGACTCCTCTAAAGCAGAAAAACTTGCAAGCTGCGAAATATATTTCGTAGGATCTGAAGGTTGAGTCGGGTCCTGATTTTTCATTTGTGCTATAAGAAGCTTTAAAAAAGTATTATAGTCCGCAGTAGGCTTTGGTCCAGCAACTGCAGGGGACCGTACAGCGCTATTTTCAGCAGCAACAGGATTTGAATAGGCAGCTAAATTATCAACTATCATCTCGGTACTTTCTCTGTAGATATCATAGACGCATGCCAAACTAACAAACGAAGCTTACCCGAAGATATCCAAAATAGGTTACGGGTTAATCTTTTTACCCATTATTTCTGCTTCACGCCCAAAAAGACCACGTAAAATCTTTAAAATTTCAAACATTTTACCGCTTTGCGCTAACTCAACACACTCGCTAAGCCCATATATGATATCGATATCTGAAAAGGTTTTGAGCAGCTGCTGCAGCATATTCACGAATACCGGAAAAGCTAATTCCATATTTTTGGGCTCCATCAACATAATTTGCGCCGCAAAATATAACTGCTTCAACGGAGTATCTGTATCTTCTTTTTGCAAAACATGGTTTTCTAATAAAAACACAGCGTCATTAATAAGCTCTAACGTAACTTTTTTATCGCTAGCTATAACCGCGCCATTGATAAAAAGCTTCTCTCCCGCCTTTAGAGTAATTTTCATGCCTATATATCCTGCATCAAAACTTATATAAACAACTTCAAGCAGATCTAGGAGCTAAACCATCACGAAGAGATTTAGATATCGTGATTAAGTTATCAAAATCTGTGGCTGAGCCGTTCCTCATATTAACAGTTTCCTTCATAACATAAATGCCTATAGATATTAAAGAAGCCTTTAAATCATTTGGCAACGCATTGTCAGGCCGCCCTAAATCTTCTGTTAAAACTAACCAAAATTCATCAATAAAACTAGCTGTTTCTATGGCTTCAGCTGAACCAGCACCGTGTTTTCGCGCCTCTTCTAACATAGAAATGCAACGCTCGAAAAGAATTTCTTCTCTTTCACGTCCGCTTACAACATCTTCTTCCATTATATCGGCATAGCGCATCTGATACATAAATATGTTACTCCAATTTGAAAATTTTACAAAGAAACTTAGCGCTTCTATATTACAAATACTGAACTATATTTTAAATATAATTCATTAAAGAAAGCTTAGCCAATCTAGAAGTGAGCTGATAAGAAAGATTTAGCGCAGTTTCTAATTCAGACTCCTTTGTTGCGGCTTCATCTGGATCAACACTGCCCAAATCCAAATTTGCTGATTGCAAAATATTAAGCTGCGCTGCCATAACTTCATTGGCTTGTTTAACACGATTTTGCGAGGCACCTAAGCGAGATTGCTCGTCCTTAATACCATCCAATGCCATACCCTGCATAAGAACACGACTCTCTGATAATAAAACCAGGCGAGTATCTTTGGAAAATTTAGTATCCAATAAAGCCGCGCCCATAACTAAGCCTTTTATCGTTTGCTTAAACGCTGCAGCATTTGCAGAAATACCATTATTTATGGTTTCACCAGTTTCAGAAATGCGTGTTTTATCTAACTTGTCGCTGGCAAGAGAAAAATTTTCTTTCCATTTCGCATCTTTGAAAAAATCGTTAAAATTGTCGCTAGCCAAAAAAGCTTTCATATCAGCCGGGCTAATTTCGCCTGGCTCTTTACCTTTTGTAAAGTCCTTGAAAGCCTTTTTTATATTTTCTAAAGCCTTAGACAAATCTTTAATTGGCAATTGCTTTACATTTTCACCGCCAAAAACATATTCACCATTAAATTCTACATTTAATGCGGAAGACAGAGCGCCCAACCCAGACATTGCCAACGTTTGAATAGCAGCAACGGATCTATTGGACTGACTAACAGTAAGAGACTCAATATAAGAAAGCAATGGACCACTTTTTCCTGCTACTTTAGAATAAAGAGCAGACAATGCATCTTGCGCGGCAGCCATTTTATTAATGACAAGTTTATTACTTGTCATATAACCATTTGCTGTACCAATTCTAGCATCAATAGCTGCCAAATGTGAAACTTTATAGCCTAGATCCCTACTCATATCAAAGCGGCGGCCTTTTGTTAACTCATATCTACTTTTATCTATTTCATCTCTCAAACGAGCGGACCATCTACGGCCAAGCAAACTTTGGGACAAAGAGGAAAAATTACCAATTTTCATATTACCAATTCCTATCTAATAGCCGCGAGTAAATCGTCCATCATCTTACCAACAGCAGAAACAAGCTTAGCCGATGCTCCATAGCTTTGCTCTACCTCTAACATCAAGCTTAACTCATCATCTTTATTAACACCAGTAGCATTAGATAAAAATTCTTCTGCATGCGCAAACATAGTACCGCTATATTCTGCATCTTGTTGAGAATGCTGATAAACACCACCTACCCAACCTAACGAACTTTTTGCAAAATCTAACAAAGACTGATTTTCTTCTAAGCCAGTAGAGGTAGATAGCAAGGAAGCTCCTCGTTCCATAGGTTTATCCAAAGCCCCTATCAATTTTTGTAAGTCGCTCTTGCTTAGCTTAGTAACAGCATTTCCGCCTTCACTGGTTATAAATTTGTTATCCACTTTTATACGCCATGCCATACCGGGTATACCAGGAGTGTCTACAGTAAACAAACCAGAAGTAGCAAATATCTTTTTCAAACCATTGGCTATATTATCCAATTGACTCTGATATTTAAGGCAAATATCATCACGAAATTTCACCAAATTGCCCAAACTACCGTCACCATTTGGTTTAATAAAAGCACTGTGACTAAGAGGCATACCATCTATTTTGACTTCATTACCTTTTTCCCCAGCAACCAATGGAAGCGTAGGCTTATACTCAATTTTGCTAGCAACTTTATTAAATAAAGTTACGCCATTTGCTGCATACACGGCAACCACGCCATTTTCTTTTCTTTCAATAGTTATGGCTATATGAGAAGATAAATCTTTTAATACAGAATCCTGCTGATCTAGATAGGTAGCTAAATTTGAATCTGTGGCGCTAGAAATCTGCCGTTGCAATGTCTCTAATTTCTTAAGCAAATCACGAATTTGTGTTACGTTTTGACCTATCTCAGCATCGGCATCTTTGCGCAATTTTTCTATTTGTTTTGCACCAAAATTTAAACTATCGGCCAAAGTTTGAGCTTTAGCAACGACATCCTCTGCAGCAGGAAAAGAAGTCTTTTGATTAACATAAAACTGCATAGATGCCTTAAGCTTAGCAAGCGCAGCTGCAGGGGAGCCACCAAATTCATCAGAGGCATATATACCATTAAGCTGCTTCAATCCAGCCGCCAAGGTAGCACTACCGTTGGCGCGGCTCGACTTCATCAGATAATCAGTCAACAACGCTTCATTGGCGTCACGCTCAAGCACAGCGTGAGCGCCGCCGCCAATCATCATATGCAGCTTAACTGTTCTATGCGTATAATCAGGATTGTGTACCCCGCTAAGATTCTGCGAAATAACTGACATTCTTCGCTGTGAATTATCTAAAGAATTCCTAGCTATATTAAGAGCTTCACTTAACCCCATTTAAATCCCTTACTTTAAGCAAAAAATAAATAACATTATATTTTTTACTTAACAGAAAAAGCATATATTAATTATACGCTAGACCACAAAATATGTTTACCTAACCATATTCAAAATAGCATCCATCATTTCGGAACCAGCCTGAAAAACTTTAGAATTGGAGGTATAAGTTCTCTGGGCTTCAATCATGTCCGTAAGCTCTGTAGCAATATCTACATTTGATTGCTCCAATTGCTGCGTTTCAATTTTACCAAAAGAACCATTCGCAGCCATACCAACAATAAACTCTCCCGATTCAGCTGTTTTTTTGAAAACTGTACCAGAAGCAGATAGTAATTTATCTGTAGCGGCAACTGTTGCAACGTTAATAAAGCCCTTTTTCAATTGGTGCCCATTAGTCAATTGCACCAAAAGTTCACCATTTTCGCTAACCTTGTAACCATTATATGCACCATCTGCCTGGCCATCAGCTTCAGAGTGCAACGCCATACCTTGACCACTTAAAGTTATCCCAGTCGGATCAAAAGCAACCGTCTTGTCTCCCACTGTAATTGTTACAGTATCAGCGCTAATTTCATTATTATTAGCTTTAAAGCTTACGTTATTCTTATTATCAACCGCAACCTGTATCGAGTTAAAGTCATTCAAGCCGTTTTTCGTAGCATTATTTTTAGGACACTCTATCGTCCAACCAGATTTTGTTTTTATAAAATATACATCCACACTAACATTTTCTCCGTGCAAACCAATTGTATGAACGGTGCTTTTCTGAGTATAAGTTTTAGGATTGTCAGGACTAAATTGACTATCCTCAAGCTCAGGTTGACCTGCATAAGGCAAATTGCCAGAAAATTTTATCTTTGTGGTAGCCTTTGCTTGTTCTAAAATTTTACCGCTAGTATCACCAACATTCGCAACAGATTTATTATCCGCATCCTTCAACAAATAAAATCCAGCAGAATTACGCAAATTACCGTCTTTATCTGGCTTAAAATCCCCAGCTCTAGTCAATACAACTTCACCCGTGCCATCCAGCTTATCGGTTACTAGAAAAAAACCATTGCCGGATATAGATAAATCTCTTGCATCACTCGTAGAGCGTAAAGAACCTGGAACCGTTACATCATAACGGACATGAGTTTGCACTGAACCGGATTGATAAGCAGAAAATGATTCATTATGCAACAGATCAGAAAATTGCGCACCAGCTTTTTTATAACCTATCGTACCAGCATTCGCAACATTATCTGAAATAGTTCCTAAACGATCAGATTGCGCACTCATACCAGAGATGCTCGTACGCATCATATTAAAAATTCCCATAAATAAGCTCCTGATTTGGATATCGTGTGCGCAAATTACAATATCAGACTTGTGCGAGGCTTGACTTCTCTAACAAAACAACAGAAATTAGCAAAAAATACGTTAATGCACGTAAAAACATTTTAATTTAAGGGGTTAATTCTCCAGGATCTTTAATCCTATAACCCAAAAACCTTTTTGAATCTATGATATCATAACCGAGTTTATGCTTTAATTTTTTACGCAACTTACTAATATGGCTTTCAATTACGTTCTCTTCGACATCTGTTTCAAAAAGACCATACACGGCATTGAATAATTGCGTTTTATTAACACGGCTACCCTTATGGGTAACCAAAAACTCTAGAATACGCCGCTCTCTTCGTGGAAGCACAAAATCTTCATTATTTATCTGCGGATCACGCCCGTCATTAAATACCCGAATAGCACCAGTCTCTATAACACCATTATTGGTTCGCAGTGCACCATTTTTTCTACGCGCTATAGCAGCAACACGGGCTATAATTTCCTGTATATGAACGGGCTTAGATAAAACATCATCCATCCCAGAACGAAACAATTCTAAGGTTTGTTGCAAAGTAGCACTTTCCAATAAGGCCAAAAGCGGAGCGCTAGAACGCCGTTTAATTTTCTGCGAAAGTTCTGTTAAATTTTCACCATGATCAAATATAAAAGCTTCAACGGAAGCAATGTCATTATCTGATACATCTTCTATCCAATCGCTGAAATCGTCAAGCTGTAGCCTGTCCATAGAAAAACCCTCAGCAGCAAATTGCGCGTAATAACCAGCATCCGCCTCTTGTTTACACCCTACAACAACTATCACAACGCTTATACTCCATATAACTCATAAACACACTCTATTCCTTAATGTTCAAAAATAGAGAAGCACGCATTTACTATTCGTTAATATATGGAGTTTTATTTAATATGGCAAGCAGGTTTATTTGAAATAGAATCATATTTCGCTATTTTTTTAACAAATTTATCGATTGCTATAAAATAAACCAGAAAAATCTATCTATTATTACAAAAACGCCTGGATTCCAAGGTTGGATTTCCAAAACCATTTTTAACTATATTATCTATGACACGGCATAAATAACGCTGACGCTCCAAACTGTTACGGCCGCCAGTATGATAATCGGCAACAGCCAAAGTCCACTGCCCATCTTTTTGATACAAAGTTTTCAGAAATTTAGCCGCATAGCTTACATTCGCTGTGGGATCCAACATCGCTTCAACCGAGCCAAAATGTTTTTTGTGGTAATGCTCATTTATTTGCATACACCCTATATCTATCATTTTAGCCCCGTGCAATTTAGCTTGTTTAATAATAGCCAAAGCCTGCTCTTTTGTTTCCGGAAATACACTGCTACCATCAATATTCAAAGCATTTGGTTGCAAAGAATCCGCATGATAGGTTTCAGTAGTGCCTACGGCATATAAAATCGCAACGGGCACAGAATATTGCTTAGCCGCTTCTAACATCTTAGCTTCACAAACTGCATTTGCATAAGCAGAATTAACTTTAAATAATAAGCAAATTATCAGAATTATTAGATAAAACTTTTTCAATATTATTCCTACCAAAATCGCGCTTAGGCGCAGCAGACAAATCAAGCTCTATATTTTTGGCTTTTTTCTTAAATTTCTTGCGTTCTGAATTAGGGGCATCTGAATTACCGCCTAGAAAATTTTCTAACCCATCATTAGGATTAATAGCAGGAGCACTAGTTACAACCTCATTCCGCTTTGTATGCAAAATATTAGCCGCTCCACTTTTATCGGAAATTATCAGTTTCAGTTCATGCTTATGGGAAAGACCAGCATTTTTTATAGCGTCTTTCAATAAATTTTCGTTAAGCATCAAGGTCTTAGCAATGTCTTTATTCGGCGCTTGTATTTCCACTAGCATTTGCTTATCGATAAAGCGTAATTTTGCTACCAACTTACCTAAATGTTCAGGCTTTAACACTAAATCTATTTGCTGTAAATCGCCCTGTTTGCGTACATTAGTAACTTCTACCCCTACCAAAGCGCTAAAATTCGCCAAAGGCTTTTCAATAACATTGACACTATCAATTTTCTCTACGGGAACGCTAAAATTTAACGGACGCCCTTCTGCAAAAGATAAATGTTCAGATTTACGAACTATTGGTTGTACCGAAGGCAAATCTACTACAGTTTTTTTTGCAGCGGGAGCTGATTGTTTTATTATGGGATTTAGAGGCTTAGCTTCCGCTTGCTCCACTTCCTTTTCGATATTTTTTGACAAAGCCGCAGCCTTAAAGTTTTTAACCAACTCTTTGCTAATATCTTTTAGGCTAGTTTGCATAGGTTCAGCTGCTTTTATATTAACATTAACTTTAACATTAACTTTAACATTATTAACTGGAAACGATTTAGGCGGAACAGCTTTTGCTTGTTCAACTGCGGGCCTAAAATCCTGCTTTTGTTCTCCATATTGGCCGTTTAGCTTCTGACTTAAATTTGTTTTTTTAACTGGCAAAGGAGCCGCAGCTACCCTCGGCGCTACTGGAGCTGGTTGCAAGCTAACATTGGCTGCAGGTATAATTTGCTGTTGACCCCGTTGCTCTGGCTTAGCTAAAATAACCTGATCTTTAGCTATAGGTACTGAAATGGGCGCCGAATCTATGATCTTTGGCTCTATTTTTGCTGCCAAATTTAGATATGCCTCATTTTTAGGGGCAATGTTTGTTTTTTGCATTAAATTGTTAGCGGGGTTATTCACCACACTCTCAACTGGATCGCTAAGATTTTTAGCGTTTTTTACTACCATCGGCTCTAAAAAATCTGTTTCCTTATTATTAATATCCAAGGGAAGCTCTATTGTTTGCGACAAAATTTCTTCTTCTGCAGAATCCATGAAAGAAAGAAAATCATTGCTATTATCAGATAACGCTTGTGATTGAACAATATCTTGCTGCGCAGGTTTAACAAATAAATCCATCGAAGGTTTTGCTGCAAGAGGATTTGGCACCTTAATATTAGGCACCGTAAGAACAACATCCATAGCTTTTTTAACCTCAGGCAACACCTTACTTGGCATAGCTAAAAGCTTATTAACGCTCAAAGACACCGAGCGTTTAGAATGTGGAAGATCCTTAGTAGCTATGATAACAGGTATGTCGATATCTGTATCAACATCAGTTTTATTGCCTTCAATCGGTAAAGCACTATCACCGAACTCTAGCTGCAGGTTAATAGATTCAAATTGCTGATGAATTAAGGGAAAGGCGACTATAGGCTCTACGGTTTTTAAGCTAACATCACATAACAGATCTGTATCATTTTTTGCTTCAACCTTGGCAGCCTTTTTTGATACAGGCTTTAACAATTCATCAAAACTTATTTTTTCCCCATCAATTGAAAATTTAACTTCTTCAATAGGGGAGTCTACAGGTGAGGCAGCTTTAAAATGAAATTTTTCGCCAGACTGCTTGCTACCTTTTAAAGCTTTAGGCAATTTAACCAAGCTAGCGCCTTCACTATTTTCAGACGAAAAAAACTGTTTTTTACTTTCCTGCAGTTGATTGCAAGCACCATTATTAACTTGTTCCATCTGCACTCTCTAACAATTTATCCACATAGTTTATTTTACCCTCCGAATTTTTAATAAACCCGGAAACATTTGTAACTGCTGGTCCATTTAATGACACTTTTTTTTCATTAAGAGAGGCAAGCAACGCGGCCATTACTTCTTTGTGATTATCCTGACGAACTTTATTCAAAAAACTTGCAACTTCATCTGAAGTTACTACCATTTGTAAATTGCGCCGAGCTTGCGCGTTTGGCTCAGGCAACATTTCATTTGTTAAATAATCCATTATAGCTTCACTTGCTACAAATAATGGCCTATCCTGAGAGCGAAGTTTTGTGGCGTCAACATCCTGTAATATTTTATTCATCAAAGTTGCATTAGGGGACGCCAACATGCTAGACGCATAGTATAACAGAGCACTATTAACATCATAATGATTTTTGTTTCCTATATAAATAGCTTGCAGAGCCGCAGTTTGCGCATAGTGCAGATCGCCCTCTACTAATTGGTGACGACTTACGTGTAAATATACATAATAACGTATTTTTTCTGTCGCAGGCTCTAGCAAAATAGCCAAATCCTTAGCCGAAACGGCATATTGTAAGCTTTCTATTGCTTGCAGATAACTGCGCCATAACTCATTTGAGTACGGCGAATTATGAAAACGCATGATATAAGAACGCATCAAATTTTTTACCAATACTGTATCTTCAAGCTTTAACGCATTTGGCATTTCCCGTCTAATTGCAGCCTCTTCAAAAAAAGAGCCGGGCGCCGAAATACGTACTGTATCAAATAGCCTGCGAGCCTCTTTGGGCTGTTTTTCTAACATATACGTAGCTGCATTTAATGCGATAGCAGATCGAACATCCCATGGTACATCTTTATCATCAACAAATGGTGTAAAACATTTTATAAACTTATCTCTATCTCCAGCAATGTAAGCCTGCGCCCCGTCAATAATCGGCTTAGGCATTATTTTGGAACCAAAGCCTTTTAAAACATAAACTGCTACATCTGGATCTCCACCACTAAATAAATAATTTAGCAAAGCATAAAGATTAGATTTTTTACGCCAAACAGCTTCATCAGTTGCCAAAAAACGTTTACCTATCTCTGCGAGCACAGGACGCAACAAAGGCCGAACAACAAACTTACCAGCTACAATATCATCTTGCAAACTTTGCACATAACGCATCAAATATACTGGTTCATCCCCTTTATGCCTATCAGCAGCAGCTTGCGCCATACGCCAAGCTTGCTCAAAATCAAAAATGCTATTATCAGCTTCAGGCGATTTTACAGCATCATTATTCAGGTTAAGGGAAACAGACTGAATAGTCTTGGCAACGCCCAAATCCTCAGCATTTTTGACAGCGGCAAAAAGATCAGAAACATCAGCGCTAACTAAAAGATTAGCAAACACAAGAGCCGCACAATATAAGCTAGCCCTTAGCCTATTCATATTTTTTATATCAATCACCATTACTATATAATCTAATTACTACTGGTAGCGATTGTTTTGGATTTTATAGGCTCCACTTTTAGAAATAAACCTATATAGCGATTTTCTGCCGCATATGGATCTTTTTTATTTTTAAGATCTTTGTCAGCATAGCCCGCAATTTTTTCTACCCTATCTTTACTCAACCCACCACGAGTTAACATATAATATACCATTTGAGCTCGAGCTGTAGATAATTGCCAATTATCATAATTATCAGAATGATAAGGCCTGGCATCGGTATGACCGCTTATAATTAACTGCCCTTTTTGTGCTTGCAAAATTTTAGAAATCTGCTCTAATAACACTATAGTTTCTCGGCGGGGCTTAGCTACACCCACGTCAAACATTCCAAAATTCTTCTTATCTAATAAATTTATAAGAATGCCGTTATCTTCTTGTACAAGTTCTATTTTAGGCGCCTGCTTATCCTTTGCTAATAACTGTACGGCCTTATCCAATTGCTGAGAGATTTTAGCAGCTTCCTTAGCTACCATTAATCTGTTTGCTTCTTTATTTTTCTCATCCTCTAGAGTTTTTACCTGTTTTATAGGCTTAACTTCTACATAAACAGCATTATGATCTCTAGCATGCTGGACTATATCATTAGGGCCTTTTTTTGCAAATTCAACATTCTCTAAATCCTTCTCGGCAAATGGATTACTATCGCTACCATTTACACCGATATCATTGTTTGCGTTTATAAAACCAAAACTATCATGCACAGGCGGCTCGCTTGTCACTTTACCACGCGGCCCAGGATTAGACATAATTTCATCTAACAATTTATAAGGATCATGCGCAACTTGCTTATCGCGAGCACTTTTATCTGATTCAATAGCCTGACTTCTGGTGGGAAAAGTTTTATTGCCCTGCTTTTTTGCAAAAGCATGATGCGAATAATCAGATTCACTTAGTCCCTTTATACCATCGGAATCATTAACTAAATTTATCGGGTTAAAATAAGTTACAATAGCTGCTTTTGTTTTATCATCAGTAACATTTACCAACCACATAACTAGAAAAAAAGCCATTAAAGAAGTAACAAAATCAGCATAAGCAATTTTCCAAGCACCACCATGATGTGGTTCATCTTCAAGGGGCTTACGGCGTACAATTACTATCGGCGTTTGTGAATGCGGATCTGTCTGTTTCATTCATAAGCCTCCTTTAGCTTATCAACGATAGTTTCAATATTGGTGGCAAATATTTTCTCGTTATATCTAACATATAACTCATCTGATTCAGTTACTAAAAACTCATATGCCGATAAGTTAGGCCCTGCTACCGTTTTAAAAATATCCAATAAATTTTTATTACCCTCAATAATCAAAGGTTTCGTAGCCTTATCAATAAACGAATTTAACTTAGCTACAAAAGCTGAAACAGATGTTTTTTTTACTACATCGCCAAGAATTTCAGTTAACATCACCGCGATTTGCTTAGTCAGGCTATTCTTTATTTCTGCGACCCCATCTTCAAGCCCTTGCTGAAATTTTTCAGCAACAACTAATTGCTGAGCTCTTAAGTCTTCTAGCTCATCCGCTTGATGCTTTAGCAATAGCTCTTGCTGCTCTATAGTATTTTTTTGCTGTATTAGCTCTTTTTCTAAAGCGTTATTGGAGCTTACGGAATCTAACGCATCTGCGTTACTTTGCTTAAATTTTATAACTGGATCAAACGAAAAATTTTGAGATTCAATTAGGCTAAACCCGGATAACTCCGACTCATGGATATTATTTTCAAAATCACTAGCACGACCAAAGGTTTTAACCATGCTAAAATCCTCTAGTGCAGTTTGCAAAATTGCTGTATTATTACCCATTAATCTCACCTCAACTCAATCTTTAAAGCATAAACTTACAAGATTAATAAAAATCTAGCAAACTTAGGAAGCCTTAAGCGGTTCTTGGTTACCAGCTTCACCACGCACCCAATCTTTTAATACACTAGCAAAGCGCTCTTCATCCATATCAATCAATTTTTCTAATCTATGCTCAGGCGGTACTCTCATTTTGCGACTTAATTCTGCTAGTTTTTCCTGCTCAAACCTCGCTTCTTGTGCTGCCTGCAGTGCTTGCAAAGCCGGGATATTATCTATCATACCGTCGCCACTAACAAGCTTCTTCCCATCGGATTTAAAATCACGCATTAATGGTCGCACGCCTAAAAATAATACTAACAATACAGCGATTATAAGCACCACTCCGCTAACCAAGCTAGACGCATAAGGCATGATACTATCCAATAAAGGCACAGCTACAGGACGCATATTCGTATCGTCGTTGCCGATAAAGTCTATAGCTGAAACATTTACCAAATCGCCACGCTTGCTATCTATACCAACGGCAGCAGCTACCATATTTTTTATTTCTGCTAAGCGCTCGTTAAACTGCTTCGTTTGTACTGCTGCATCTTTTTTTTCAGCGCCAAAAGAACGCATAAGCACTGCTTTATCTATTACTACAGCGACATCTACCTTTTGCACAGAATAACCATTGCTTACTGTAGAAATAATTTTTCTATTAATTTCATAATTGTCGGTTTCTTCGCTACGATTATGTTTTTCCGTAGATTTGTCGCCAGGATTAGCGCCTGTTTCTTCTTGTGGAATATTCTGCTCTACGCTAACAGCACTAGCACTACGTGCATTTGTGTTATCAGATAAATCTTTTACTACATGAACAGAGCGTTCAACCTTAGAATCCGGATCATAAATAGTCTCATTAATCTGGCGTTGATCGGTATTTAAGGTAACATTTACACTAGTTTGAAAATGGTTAGCGCCAACTATAGGCGACAACTGCCTCCTAATATTATTTTCCAATGAAGCTGCAACACGTTTTTGCAAACTAGACATAACTATAGGGGAACCGTTCAAACTATCGGCACCAGAGGCAAGCAATCGGCCATTAGTGTCCATAATTGTAACTTCATTAGTGCTCAACGAAGGTACCGCCGCTGCTACCAAATGCCTTATAGACTGTGCAGATTCCTCTAAAAACGCTGCATCCGTACGTATAACTACAGAAGCTGAAGGCTTTTGGTCTTCTTTTCTAAAAGACCCCTTGTCTGGCAAAACAATATGCACACGTGCCGCACGTACGCCTTGCACAGCTTGAATAGTCCGCGCTATCTCACCTTCAAGCGCTCTTTGTCTAGTAATCTGTTGCATAAAAGAGGTCAAGCCTAAAGAGCCCATATTATCGAATAATTCATAACCAGCATTATTAGAGGTAGGCAGCCCTTTTTGAGCCAACATCATTCTCGCCTTTGCTGCCAGGCCTATAGGCACTCTAACAGAAGATCCATCAGAACTAACATCAAAATTTATTCCCGCCTCCCCCAAAGCCAAGCCTATACGGTTTACGTCACCGCGCGACAAACCTATATAAAGGGCCTCTGATGAAGGCTTAGCCAAATACATGCTGGAAAACAAAATTGTCGCAAATAAAGTAATACCAACTAAACCCAAGGCTATCAAGCGCTTGGTACCAAGCTTGGCAACCCCACTTATGAAAGAGGACATAAAACTCTGTACAACTTCTGGCATATTTTAGCCTACTCCTACTACAAAACAGAACTAAAAATCTAAGGCATCGTGCATAGATTTACTAATTACAATCATAAAACTTATACTAAAGCAAGCTTGCGCGAAAGTAAATAAATAGTAAACAATTGCAATATATTTAATGAAAAGAACGAATAAGACTGCCTATCAAAAGATTCCAGCCATCTATAAGCACGAAAAATAAAATCTTAAACGGCAAAGAAATAACAGTAGGCGGCAGCATCATCATTCCCATAGACATAGTTAAAGTAGCGACCACTAAATCTATTACCAAAAAAGGTAGTACTATCAAAAACCCAATTTCAAAACCACGCCGCAGCTCGGAAATCATATAAGCTGGTATCAAAATTCTAAAGTCAACTTTTTTAGCCTTATCATAATTAAAAGAACTATCAGCCAAGCTAGCGAAAAGCTGTAAATCTTTTTCTCTTACCTGCGACATCATAAAATCCCGAAATGGTTCACAAATAGCCGTAATGGCAGCCTGCTCAGTTATTTGATTATTTACTAAAGGCTGAACACCTTGTGTCCAAGCCTTGTTAAAAGTAGGCGCCATAACATAAAAAGTCATAAAAAGAGCTAAAGATATCAAAACCATATTTGCTGGCGCTGTTTGTAGCCCTAGCCCAGAACGCAATAGCGAAAAAGCTATCGCAAACCTTGTAAAGCTTGTTACCATCATAAGCAACCCGGGAGCCAACGATAGTACTGTAAGAGCGCCGAATATCTCTACAATACGACTAGTTGTAGAAGCATTAGCAGCATTGGCACTCGCTTTGTCACCCTGATTTAATAGATCCGTAATTGAAAAACTGTCATTAGCAGCAACCATGACAGGCAATGATTGCATTTTATTCACAGCAAAATCAGCGGCAAAAAGGCAATTGGCGCTACCCACAAACAATAAAAAGGCTAAAAAGATTTTTTTCATAACAAGCACAAAAAGCCAGACCTTATTAATAACAGCCGGAAAAGATAAAAATTATTCAACAACAAAACTTGGTATAACAATTTCTGCTACTCTTCCATTTGATAGCACATTCGCTCGCTCGAGTAAATCTTCTTTTAAATGCCTTAAACCAATAGCACCCTGCAACTCACTTAAAGTCATGGTTCTTATGTAGCTTAAAAAGTTATTTGTAATTTCGCTAACGGTGCGCCTATCAAGACCGCCCCCACCGATTTTAAGCACAACGCCTACCCGCAAACGAATCCAAATTTTGTGGTTATCTGTTAACTCTTTAGCAGCTATATCTGTTATAATAGGTGGCAGCAAAAAAAGGCGTTTGCTAAAAGCTTCTTCTCCGGCATCCAAAGCAACACCGCCTACCTTAGACGCCTCCTGATTATTACGCATCGCAGGAAAAAAATCTGCTCCTAAATAGGCTCCCAAAAACCAACCAGCTAGCCCCACCGTAACACTTAGCCCTACAATCGTTACTAAAAGTGTTATAAGACTGCCATTTTTTGCTGCTTCTTTTACCATGCTATACGCCTGTTTTCATATTTAAACATACTCTCCACCGCTATAGCTAAGCGATTAGTTTTACGCGATGTTTACCATTGCTAAAATGGTGAAATTTTATTCATCAATTGTTGCCCATAAGGCGGTTGTTGTACTTCGCTAATGCGGCCCCTACCGCCATAAGAAATCCTAGCTTCGGCTATCTTATCATAGGAAATAGTATTATTACCAGCAATATCTTGTGGGCGAACAATACCAGAAACATTTAATACCCGCATTTCATAATTCACACGCACTTCTTGCGAACCATTTATCAAAAGGTTTCCATTTGGCAAAACTTTAGTCACTATAGCCGCAACAGAAAGCCTAATATCTTCATTGCGCTGAATTTTTCCGTCGCCTTGTGCCTGATTATCGCTAGAGCCTGTTATGCTGCCAGTTAATTTTTTCATAAAGGAATAGCCGCCACCAATAGAATAATCTGATTTACTATTTTTCTTTACGTTTGTCTGATTACTTATGCTAGCTCTATCATTTATTGAAATCAAGACCGTCAAAATATCACCTGGCTGCATAGCTCGTGGATCTTTATAAAAATTCACGGCTCTGCCGTTAAAAAGTGAAGCGTTATTCGCCAAAAAGGGATTAGCTGGACCAGCCGCCTGAGGCGCCGCAGATGTTGCACCAAGATCTGAGCGCACTGGCGATAACTCTGGCAAACTATTAAAATCATGAAAGCTGGAGCAACCAGATATCAACAAACACAAACCTATATTTAAAACTTTAAATGATTTATTTAGCAATATTATGCACTCCTTAACGTCGATTATAACTCATTATAAAATAATTAAGCCTAATTTGAAAATTGCAAGCTAAATACAAATAGCCACACTAATTATTACTTAAAGGACGAGGCACATCGTCACTGTGCTCAGAAGATTTTACAATAGTTTGTGATTTTTTTGCTGGCAATTTTTGCGCGCTAATCATTATTCCAGTTATTTCTGCGGCTTTTTCAGGTGAAAAATTATTCATTATAGCGCTAGCTCCGCCAGGCTTTAACTTCATAATAATAGATGCTGCAGCTAGATCATCAATTTTTTCTAATTCAGCGGCAGCGGCGTCCGGCTTCATCTTAGATATGATATTTATTAATGCGGCTTTGGTATTTGTCAAAAATTGATTGCGTTTATCTAACCAATCTTGATATTCTTTGGTTTTAGCCTCCAATATAACTATGCGCGCATCCACATCTTTTTTAAGTTTGTTTAATTTAGTTGTTTGTAATTTCAGATACGCGCTACCTGCAGGGTAACGCATATTCATACAAAAACGCTTTATTTCATCTTTTTGATCTGTAGAAAGCTTCGCATAACCCTCTGGCTGCGGCAAAGCTGGGGCACCTTTTATATGGATCTTTTGGCCATTAAGTTGCAATGTATCGCCAAAAATCATTTTTTTCAAATTTGTTTCTGAAATTTCTGGAGTAGATTTATTTTGTGCGGCTACAGGCTCTGCAGCATTACAAATGACAGTCCCTAATAATAAACCAACAATTATGCTTATCAAGCTGTTAGCGATACACATATAGCTCTCCTTAACACCAGATCCCATTATTGAACAATCAAATCCGCGTGCAAAGCACCAGCAGTTTTTATAGCCTGTAATATCGCTATTATATCACTCGGCTTTACACCAATTTGATTCAAGCCTTTTACTAGCTTATCTAAGCTTGTACCGCTGAATATTCCTATCTGGCTTGTACTTTCATTAACATTCATTTTAGTACGAGGCACAACGACTGTTTGTCCTTCACCAAAAGGTTGAGGCTGCGAAACTAAGGGGTCTTCTGTTACCTTTACAGTAAGGCTACCATGTGATATCGCTACCCTAGAGACACGTACCTTTTCACCTATAACAACAGTACCAGACCGCTCATCCACAACAACACGTGCAACCTCATCTACGGGAATTGGTAGCCCTTCAATTTCTGCAATAAAACGTGTAGCCGTTACATCTTGAGGCTTATTTAATACTAAAGTTTTTGCATCACGCGTCTTAGCAACTTTTGCTTTATAGCGAGCCATTGAAAATATATTTATCAAATCACAAATACGGGTAACCGTCGTAAAATCACCGTCTTGCAGAGCCAAAATTAACTGCGGCATTTCGTTAAAATTACCCGGAATAGCACGCTCTATAGTAGCACCATTTGGTATACGCCCTGAAGTAGGTACGCCTTGTGTAATTTTTGCATTTGCTCCGCTCGCGCTAAATCCAGAAACTATTATATTGCCCTGAGCAATCGCATATGTATTGCCATCTGCGCCCAATAACGGCGTCATAACCAAACTACCGCCTTGTAAAGACTTCGCATCGCCCAGCGAAGAAACAGTGATATCTAAGCGAGATCCCGAAGTAGCAAAAGGAGGCAATTCCGCTGTAACAATAACAGCAGCCACATTATTAGCTCGGGTTGCGCCAGGAGGGGCATTTATACCAAGGTTTTCTAACATAGCACGCATAGATTGCTCGGTGAAAGGAGAGTTTCGCAATGAATCCCCATTTCCGTTTAGTCCAACTACCAGCCCATAGCCAACTAGCTGATTAGATCGCACGCTTTGCAGCTTCGCAATATCTTTTAATCTTACTACACTGCTTGGACGATTTAAATCAGAATAATACATAGGTCCGGATTTTGCTAAAGAACCCAAAGCTTCTGCATCAGCCTTTGCAGCAGCATAATAATCAATCGACGACGCCGAAGCAGCTTTTGACATTTCATCGGCATGCAAATCAATAGCCGAAAAAACAAAAGCGCCGCTCAGCCATAAAATAAAAAACAACCTAACTTTAGGCAAATATATTGTCCTTAGCTTATCTAGCAATATTACAAACATTAATTTACTCTACACCAACTTCTACGCTACCATCTTTAGTAATGGTTCCAGAAACGGTTCGTCCACTATCTACGTTACGTACTTTTATATAATCCCCTACCGATCCAGACTGCAAAGGTACACCAGTAGCCGTAATTACAAGATTAGCGCCACGCACTATTAATTTTATTGATTTGCCTTGTTCAACAAGCACTGGTTCCTTAAGCGAAGAAAGCAGTATTGGATGATCCTTCAGCAAAAGTCCGCGTGCTACTTTGCCCTCTATTTGGTTAAAATCCAACACATAACGAGACGCTGCATCCTGGTTAATAGCAAACATCTTATATTTTAAGCTATGTTTGTTTATTTGTTCTTTATAGCGTATCGTCTCGGTTGGAACCACAAAACGAACATGCGCGGCAAAAGCACCTCCGCTAAACAAACAGCCAAAAACATAAAAAACGGTGGTTATATATAGCTTAGTTAGTTTGCTAATCGACATCTCGCATAAATCTATCTGGCCAAGGCCCAAATTAACGCAAATTCTTAGAGACAATTGAAGCCATCTCATCAGCGGCTTGAATTACCTTGGAATTCATTTCATAAGCCCTCTGAGCAGCGATCAATTGCGTAATTTCCTTTACCGAATCGACATTTGAAGCTTCTAGATAACCTTGTTTAATCTTACCAAAACCAATCGTGTCAGGGTCACCAACTACAGCTGCCCCAGAAGAAGCGGTAGCGCTGAACAAATTATCACCCAAAGGCTGCAATCCAGCCTCATTAACAAAATTAGCTAATTGCACTTGAAATGCAGGAGCCGCCGGCGCAGGATTTCCTTTAGTAGCTATAAACACCTGTCCTGACTCATTTATGTCCACTTTAACCACGTCCTGCTGATTAATAGTAACAGCAGGAATAAGCACATAGCCTTGCGGCGTGGCCAATTGCCCATTGGCATCTGGAGTAAACGTCCCATCACGAGTATAAAATATCTCTCCGGTCGGTTTTTGTACTTGAAAATAGCCGCGCCCCGATATCAGCATATCATATGGATGGTCAGTTTTTTGTAAAGCACCTTGCGCAAATATATGCCTTATACCAGATGTTTGCACACCAAAACCTACATATGTCCCCTCTGGAACCGCGCTGCCTTCAGCAGTGGCAGCAACAGATGACAGACGATCTGGCTCATACATCAAATCAGAAAACTCAGCGCTTGCACGCTTAAAGCCCGTAGTATTCACATTAGCAATATTATTTGCTATGACATCCAGATTTACCTGCTGTGCATTCATGCCAGTTGCCGCTATCGATAAAGCCCTCAAACTCATAACTTCCTCCGCAAAATTTTATAATCTAGCTAAATTTGCATCCGGCTTATTTCATTATAAGCCTGTACAATTTTGTCTCTTATAGCAATAGCCGTATTCAAAGACCTTTCAGCCTCCATAATAGCATTAACAGCCCCAGAAATACTACTGCCATGTCCCGTCATTTTTTGCACTGAAGCCTCTTCCGCTTTATTTAAGCTTGCTCCTAATCCACCAGAAATCTTTGCCAAAATCTGCTCAAAGCTAGCACCAGAGGCAACATTACCTTGCGTATTCACCAAAGATAAGCTATCAGGACCTCCTACGCTATTCATTTTATCAATTAAGCCAACAGCATCTATTGCGTTAATCATTATTATCCCTCAAAAGCTTTTGCAAACCACTATTTTAATAAAGAAATTGTTTGCGAAATTAAATCACGAGTTTGTCGAACTACCTGCAAATTTGCTTCATAACTACGATTTGCTTCCCTCATATCGGCCATTTCAACAATCATATTCACATTTGGATACTTTACATATCCTTTTTCATTAGCGGCAGGGTTACCAGGCTCATATTTATATATGAAAGAAGATTTATCTGTAGCAATTTTTGTCAGCCCAACGCCTCTATTACCTGTACCGTGATCGACAGCTGCCTGAAAACTTATCGTTTTACGCCTATAGGGGTCCGAGCCCGCAGTTTTGCCTGTAGAATTCACATTAGCCAAATTTTCAGAAATTACACGCATTCTTTGCGATTGCGCGTTTAATCCTGAAACGGAAATATTGCCTGCCGAAAGTAATGGATCCATATTAACCTACCCCTTTGCCGCTGCTAAATACATGCGATGAAAAACCCTAACAACAGAAGCATTAAACTGCATATCCTGCGCTATTATTGCCCCCTTGTTAACCTCACCCTCTAAATTTACATTATTCCCAGAATGCGTAACTTCATCTGTTGCCTCCGCTGTAAAAGCAACATCACCAACTACCGCACCAGCGTCAGCCATATGGCGAGGATTCGTAACAAGCATAGACCCCGCTAGCTTAGCACCTTCATTTACAAAACTAGCAAATGGCTTAACATCCACAGCCTTATATCCAGGGGTGTTAACATTTGCAATATTTGAAGCTACAGCATTTTGTCGCACAGATAACCATTGCGCCTGCCGCGCTGCAACAGCAAAAACATTACTCACATCAGACATTCAGAAAACTCCACCATAAATATCAAGCTATTTTAGTCTAATACAACAATCTTGCGCGAGCCTGGCACAGTAAAACTGTTTTACAAAAATCTAACAATATCTACTCAACTTTCTCCTTTGAGAGTTTGAGCTAACATAGCATAAGGATCAAACACAGGCGGAGAACCAATATTCTGAGTCAAAGCCTGGTATACCATAGGCACAAGCGAAACAGCCTGGTCCAATATAGGATCGCCACCCGGTTTATAAGCACCCATAGCACGTAAATCCCTGCTTTCTTCATAGCGCAGGATTAATGTTTTTAAATCCTGCACCAAGCGATATTGGTCTGCTGTCCAACAAGATGTAGCAAGACGGGAAATAGAAGAGGATAAATTAATCGCGGGGAATCTCCCCTGGGCTGCAATTTCTCTGTCTAAGACTATATGCCCATCTAAAATACCACGAATAGAGTCAGCAACTGGATCATTATGATCATCGCCATCAATCAATACAGCATATATACCAGTTATAGAGCCCGAACCCTGCACTCCAGGCCCAGCCCTTTCAAGTAAACGCGACAATTGGCTAAAAACACTCGGTGGGTACCCCCGAGCAACAGGCGGCTCTTGTGCTGCTATAGCCACCTCACGCGCAGCTAAAGCATAGCGAGTTATTGAGTCCACTATTAACAAAACCTTATGCCCCAAAGCTGAAAAATACTCAGCCACAGATGTTGCCGACACAGGACATAATCTACGCATCATAGCGCTTTCATCACCAGTGGACACAATAGCAACCACTTTATCCATACTATCTTTCATAGTATCTTCAAGCATGTCACGCACCTCGCGGCCACGTTCACCAGCAAGAGCTAAAACAACGGTATCAAAAGAATCGGCTCGGGCCATTAAAGCCAACAAAGTAGATTTACCAACACCAGAACCAGCAAAAATCCCCATACGCTGCCCAAAACACATCGGCGTAAAAATATCTAAAGCACTTACACCCGTAGCAAGACTTTCTCCTATGCGCCCCCTTTTTAAAGCTGGGGCCGCATAAGAATTTACTGAAACTGCAGTCTTACCATATTTTATTGGCCCCAAATCATCCAAAGGCTGCCCCAAAGAATTTAACACACGGCCCCGCCAAGAAATATCTGGCAATAGCATTAAAGCCCCGGCAGCAAAAGCCTTTGCACCTAATTTAGGCAAATGCGTATCATCAAAAGATTTAACTAATACATAATCCTCGGCGACACGTATAACCTCCGCTCGCAATTTAAGCGTCTTTTCTTCTATTACAACAGCATCCCCAAGTCCAACCAGTGACGACAAACCGCGTATTTTTATGGCCTCGGCAGAGACTTCACTAACTATACCCCCTTCGCGAATTAAATTTGCTTTAAAATCAGGAGATAAAATAAGCTTAGCCATATAATCTAAATTCGAAGATTCAACTGACATGTATTTACGCTTAACCAGAAACGCCGCCCAAAGTCTTAATAGCTTCGCTGCTTTGCTGCTCTTCCGCTCTCAACATAGATTCTATTTGCTCAAAAGCTCTATTTACCGAAATGAGATTGGTCATTTCACTAACGCCATTAACATTTGAATTTTCAACGTAACCCTGCATAATCTTAACATCATTATCATCCTCCACAGGCAAAGGCGCCCGGTTACCCACAACCGAAGAATTAGGGCCGTAACTCAATTTACTACCTTGAGGAAAAGTAAACAAACCTATTGCAGCCACGGGCTTATTTCCTTGATATATAGCACCATTAGGCTTAATAATTGGATCGCCAGCATGAGGATCCAGCTGTATTGGCGCACCGCCAGTATCCAAATAATTATATCCAGCCACAGAAATTAATTGACCATCTGCGGTCATATTCATTCTGCCATCTCTAGTATAAACCAACCCGTTTGGAGTCGACAAAGAAAGCCAAGCATTTTTCCCATGTATAGCAATATCTAGCGGACTCTCTGTTCTAACTAACTCACCAGGACGATCAACATCATAATCTTTGCCAACAGAAATAAAACTTGGTTTATCCCCGTGATCCACAGCTATCTTTGACAATAGCTGATCAAACTTTAATCCTCTAGCCCTAAAACCAGCAGTGTTTATGTTAGCCATATTTTGCGCAATAATATCCATGCGCCTAGATAAACTAAGTTGACCGGAAATTCCTACATAAATCGAATTCTGCATAGCAACACCACAATTAAAGCTATTATATTTAACAGAGAGCTTACCTTATAAAACTTGCTTATAGCTTACCAATTAAAACAGAAGAAAATCCAGAAAAAAACTAAGTTTATCCTCGTACTGGCCTTAAATTATTAATAGCACTTAATAAATCAGCAGAAATATTCCCTGTCCCATTAAGTATAGTCAAAGCCGCAGAGCCTGGCGAATATACATTTGCAGAATGAGCAACATCATAATTTGCCAAAGCTCGCTTTATAAACCTCTCGCGACGCTCTGGGTTAAAAAGATCCTCAGCAGACATATGCCGTTTTAGCAAACGCACCTTTGCATCTAAGCTAGTTGCCTGCACTGCCTGAGATAAGCCCAAAGCAGAAAAGACCATTTTAGACATAGTTTTATCGCCCAACAAAAATACAGGCCAAGTATCTTTATTCTTTTTAAGTTTGTTATCGTTGATTAACTCTTCTATACGGCGTTTAAAATAAATCGCTTGCCTAGCTCCTTCATTAAAACTCCCAACTTGCTCTTCCAAAACCATCTCTTTGTAGCGAGCAACGGTTCCAACAGTAGCTGGGCGCAGAGAAGTAGTAACCTCCTTAAAAGCCGTAAAGTTAAAGGCAGCTTTCAGCGTTTGAAACTTTGGGTCACGCAATCTAGCCGCATAGTCTGCATCAGTTAGCACCTTACGAATCAAACCTTTGGCATAGGTCAGATCCTCTAAATCATAAGCTTTCATTACATAACGATACAGCTTACTATCATTGAGCAACTCATCAGCGGTTTTTATTTTCCCAATATGTTCAAGATAATAAGCCGTTTCACGTTTTACATCGGTTTTTTTTTCAACAGCAGCTAAGCTTTTATTAATATCCCGCGTCGCACGCCTATATTCCCAAATAGCCCCAACCATTATGCGGTACCCCCACTAATATTACTATATATATTTCATAAAATAGCATAAAATTACCACAAAATAAAGTTTTTTATTAAAAGTTATTGAGGCCAAATTGTCATAGCAAACAACCATAAGTTTGACACAAGCTAAATAATCTATTCTACGAACATCTGATAGGGAAAACGAGCTGCAAGATTCAAACTCAGCTCTTGACTCTAGCTTTATTTTAGGACATTAATTATAACGTGTATAGCGTGTGGAGGTACAGAGTTGGCTATTATTTTGGGAGTCGCAATCGCTTTAGGTTGTATGCTTGGTGGCTTTGTGCATATGGGGTGTAAACTTGAAACTTTGTTGCAGCCATCTGAATATATAGTTTTACTTGGCTCTGCTTTCGGCAGCTTTATTGTAGCCAATCCTTTGGCTGTAATGAAAGACACTGGCAAAGCTCTTCTTCAAGCTCTAAAAAATGATGTGCCTAAGGAAAAACAATATATTGCTTTACTTGGGGTATTGTATAGTTTGATGCGTGAAATGCGTTCTAAGCCTAGCGCTGAAGTAGAGCGCCACGTCGATGACCCAAAAAATTCAGTGATTTTTCAAGCGCATCCGGCAATTTTAAAAAATACTATTTTGCTCAATTTCATATGCGATTATTGTCGACTAATCCTTATGGGCAATGCTAGATCATTTGAAGTTGAAGCCCTTATGGATGAGGAAATCGAAACTTTAGTACGCGATTGGCAAAAACCTTATCACGCCTTACAAACTGTAGCAGATTCTTTACCAGCATTGGGTATAGTTGCAGCCGTTTTAGGAATTATTAACGCCTTGAGCCACATAAATGGCAGCCCCGAAGTTTTAGGAGAATCAATAGGATCTGCTTTAGTTGGAACTTTCGCTGGGGTTTTTTGTTCTTATGGTGTATTTGGCCCTATAGCTATGCAGGTAAAGACGGTTCGCTACAAAAGAAGTAGGGTCTTCGTAGTGGTAAAGCAAACATTGCTGGCTTATATGAATGGGGCTATGCCACAAGTTGCTTTAGAATATGGCAGAAAAACCATTTCAGATCTTTATAGACCTTCCATAGCAGTAGTTGAGCAAGAAGCTGTTGTTAATAAAGCTCCCGCAACGGCTTAAAATAAATTTTATAAGACGGGTATTTGTGAGAACCATTCATGAAAGACAGTAAAATAAAAACAAAGCAAACGCCCCCCTCTTTCTTGGCTACAAAAAATTCTGCAAAGCCTAATATCAGTGGCTTAGCTAGTTTGTTTTCTAAATCCAAAACAGTATCTAAGGAAAATATAAAAAGCTTTGGCCCAGCTATACAAGAAATAACAAAGCTTTTTGCAAATTATATGCAGGACTATACCAATATAAGTTTCTTTAGCGAACTCGCAGCAATTAATGAAGTAGAATTCTTTAAGTTAAAAACTACCATCAAACCCAATGATTACATAACGTTTTTTAACTCTACAGCGCTAGGCGGCTATGTCATTTTATTATTAGAAGAGGATTTAATTGATTTATTTGTTTCTGCTTTTTATGGAGCGTTAAGTCCTACCAAAAACAAAAAGGGGTACAGTAGCTTAAGCGCCGGAGAACAACGAACAGCTTTTTTAGCAAGCGAAAAATTCGCAGAAGCAATAAATGATAAATTGTCTCATAATGGGTTGCCCTTTATGGAATTAGACAAGGCATTGACAGGAAATGAAATAGGCGAAAAACGGTTAGAAAATGATAGTCTTTATGATTTCACTATTGCCATAAGATTTCCAGGTGCTTCGGGAAAGATGCGTTTATTTATTGCCGACCGTAGCTATCGTCCCTTTTATCAACATATGCTAGAATTACTAAAGACTAAGCCAAATATATCTGACCAATTATGGAACGCTTCGCTAGCAAAGGAAGTAAATAATACAGAACTCACCTTGCAAGCCTACATAAATCAAGGTGCTATGTCACTTTATGAACTGTCGCAACTACAGCCAGGCCAGATATTACCTTTACCCAGCGGAGCTTTTTCTAACATAAATATCCAAAGTTCAAATAAGCATTTATACCGCGGTTCACTTGGAAAAATGGGCACACATTTTTCTGTAAAAATCAACGAGTTTATAACTAACGGAGCCGAGCGTTAAATGAAATTGTTCATAGTCCACATAGTTAGCATAATAATTGATTTTACTTCTGTAGCGATATTTTTAGTCGCTGTAAAAAAAGCACAAAATACTATACACACAAATAAAGAATTGATGTTTTTAGGAAAAGATTTGATGCGTCAAATCGCTATCTCAAGTACAAATCTGGATAAAGCTGTTTCTATATTAAAAGAAGAGTACGAAGATATTTGTGATGAAAACAGAAAAATGGATGCTAGAGTAGCCGAGTCTACGCGTATAAGAAAAGAAATCACAAAATTAACAAGCGAGATGGAACTCGGCCATGCTAAATTAAAAGAGTCCTATAATAAATTGCAAAAACTAAATACTGAGCTAGAGGCACGTGCAAATAATTTAAATATAGCAACAAAACCTAGCTCTACTTTTCTTACAACTAAGGCCAACAGCACAATAACTGAAAACACCGTGGATGATAACATAAGAAAAGATATACAAAACAAAACTTCGCGCAGCACCGCAATGCCAATGCGAAACCAACCAAATGCTTTGCTGCAAGCTATAAACGGCGGCTTACCATTTACTAGTAAAAAAATAGATGAAATTTCTGAAAAAGAAATTATATAAGTAATTATAAGCAAAATAAGCGATAAAACCCTATGGACGACAAAGTTAATAATCCAAAAAATTCTCCCTTAGCAGATATGGCTAACCTAAATACGGGGTTTAATAAACCAAACCCGCTTTCCTCTAGGTTTAAGTTAAACACCGGGCCAGAAGAAACGTCGGCCTCTGCACCAGCAACCAATGGCAGCCAAATTATAATGGACATACCTGTTGATGTGCAAGTAGTGCTGGGATCAACAACTATGCAAGTAGCAGCTTTAATGAATTTGAGCCGTGGTTCGATAATAAATTTAGAGACTAGCTTAGACGAACCATTAAATATAGTGGTCAATGGCAGAGTTATAGCAAAGGGCGAAATAGTACCTTTGGCAAATGACCCTACTAAATTTGGCATAAGTTTACTTGAAATTTTAAATAATAAATAAATTTAGCTTGGTAAATATACCGAAAGATTTTTATGCCAGAAATTCCACCGTCAGATACTCTAGATACAGAAAATGCAGAAGCAACGGTTGAAGAAACAATTGCTACTACAAATTCGATCATAGACACGTTAACAAGGCAACAAAAAGTTGCAGCACTTTTAGTAGCATTAAGCAAAAATGCTGCGGCCAAATTACTACGCCATCTCAATACCGAAGAGTTACGCTTACTTAATAATAAAGCTCAAACCTTACCAGATATAACGCCAGCAGAATTTGAGAAATTAGTAGAAGAATTTGAAAACAATTTTGCAGAAGGCGGCACCATCTCAGCTGCCGGAGCTCAATTTAATAATCTCTTGAAAGAAACGCTCGGCGAATCTGAAGCCTTAGCAATAATAGAAGAAAAAGAAGAATATCTTGCACCAGGAGAGAATGTGTGGCTGGCTATAGAAAAGTTATCACCAGAAAAATTATATTTGCATCTATCTACTGAGCATCCCCAAATATGCGCTTACGTGCTATCCCGACTACCTTCAGAATTAGCTGCAAAAATAATTTTAGTATTGCCACCAGAGCAGCGCAAAGAAATAATAAAGAAAACCATGAATTTAGGCGAGGTCACAGCAGCCGCAGTAGCTAATTTAGAAAAAGCTTTGCGAGCCAGCTTTGCCAAAAAACCTGTGGCCGAAAATAAATCCAACTACGCGCAAATTGCTGCGATATTTAATAATCTTAACCGTGAACAATTAGATGATGTCCTAAAAGATTTAAAAGATCTAGACGAAAGAGATTTAAACAATATAAAATCTCTACTATTTGTTTTCGAAGACCTACCACGACTATCAAAAGAAGCTCGCTTGTTGCTTTTTGATGGTATCCCAACAGAAACTATAATTAAAGCACTGTATAAAGCTGCAGACGAGTTAGTAGAAGTGGTCTTAGAGGCCTTATCACCACGGAGCCGACGCATGGTAGAGGCAGAATTAATGACACCAAACCATAACCTTACAGCCGAGGAAACCATTGAAGCTCGCCGTACAATCGCTTTCAGAGCTATCAATTTATCCGAACGAGGTTCCATTAGCCTTAACGAAGCCTAGATTATCGTTAAAAAGTAGAGGACCATGGCAGAAGATAGTCCAGATAAGGAAAGCAAAACAGAAGAGCCTAGCGCGCACAAAATTAGCAAGGCTATAGAGCAAGGTAACATACCATTTTCTAAAGAAACGATATTATTTGGCACCGTAAGTTCATTTGCCATAATATTTGCTTTTATTATTGCGCCAGCTTTTGAAAAGCTAATAACTATCTTACATCGTTATTTTGAATATGCTGGCCAGATAGATATATATGCAGCCCAAAATATTAAATATTTATTTACTGAGCTGCTTACCCTAATATTTATTGCCATAGCTCCAATTTTTATCGTTATAGCCCTAGGCGGCGTAGGAGCATCAATATTACAAAATGCTCCGCAATTCATACTAGAGCGCATACGACCAAAAGCGGCCCGAATTTCTCCCAAAGAAGGCTTTAAACGTATCTTCAGCAAAACTGGATTGGTTGAATTTGCAAAAGTATTAATAAAATTTTTTATAATTAATCTTATTCTTTATTTAACGTTTTTTCATAATACTCTAGTATTTATAAATGCTTTCTTATTTGACCCAATAAATATTGCTTATTTTATTAAACAACAAATTTCTAGGCTTTTACTTTCAACATTAGTAGCGCTTGGCGCTATTGCGACTTTTGATATATTTTGGACACGTTTAAAGTGGAGACAAGAGCTGCGTATGACCAAGCAAGAGGTTAAAGATGAATATAAGGAAATGGAAGGAAATCCAGCCGTAAAAGCCCGTATGCGCTCGCTTGGCCGAGCACGCGCCAGGGCGAGAATGCTTGCAAATGTACCGCAGTCTACCGTTGTAATTACTAACCCAACACATTTTGCCATAGCACTGCGCTATAAAGCCAAGCAAGATGTTGCCCCAGTAGTTATTGCAAAAGGACAGGATTTTTTAGCACTACGAATTCGTGAAATTGCAACGGCGCATAATATACATATTATTGAAAATGTTGAATTGGCCCGAGCTTTATATAAACAAGTTGAAGTTAACCAAGTCATACCTGAAGATTTCTACCATGCTGTAGCAGAAATTATACGCTATATAAATAAAATTGGCAAATAATCTGCCCGACCAATATCAAAGGAATAGCAGCTATGCTAGACATAATGGATAGAATAACCAACGAGAGAGAGCAAATTATAGCTTATTATATAGCTAGAATTTTAAGCGATCTAAGACTTATAGATATCTCAGACTACATTACGTACGCCCATAATAATAAGCTTGCAAATATTGGAGATATTATTGAAGCGGCTACTGAATTGCATTTTATTACTAACACTATCCGCTTTGCTGGACGCGCAACATATGACGTAAATTGGAATGAATTACCAAACATTACTTTTTATATGACATTTAAAAGCAAAGGCGTACAAGCAAATTTTAGACTGACTCTCTCTGCCCTTTTATTTTCCGTACAATTGGATAGTATTAATTTTAATGAAGCGAACACGGATAACGCTATAAAAAATACAGAAAAACTAACTACCGCTCTTGAGGCAGCCTTATTAATTAAGCACAAGACTTTGCTGAAAGCGTAAAGCTTAGTAAATAACTGGCAGGTTAATATCTTTACTTTGTAACAGCTTTTCTTTAGTATAATAACTAAAGTGTGCCACTATTAAATCCTTTAAAAAAGGTTTAGGCAAACGCTTATTTATATCTGCCATCAACTCAGTTTTTAATAATTTAACGTCAACTTTATCAATTTGATCTGCAGTAGTATAGCTACCATAAAATTTTTCAAACAAAGCATCATTGATATAATCAGCTAAAATACTATTACCTAAAACTGCACCCGCTTTGGAATCTATAACATATACAAATTGCGCTACAACATATCCCTTTAATTCATTTTCCCTAATGATAGGAATATCCAAAACTTTTGTTCGCTCATAATCAAGTGTTGATTCTACAGAAATATGTCCACCCCTAATCAAAGATTTAGGCGGCATGCGCAAAGCAAAGATAAAAGCTCCCAAAGCAACAGCACAAATCCAAAGCCCAAGTAAGATAATACGTAACATTATTTAGTTACGCTTTCTTCAGAATGCTCTACAATTTCTTCATTACCAACCTTAGCTTTATTAAGACGTACGATAGAAGGTACACTGTAAGTACCATCCGCCTCAGCATTCTTAACACTAGATTTTATTACCTCTACTAAATCGCTAACCGCATCTAAATGCATTTTTAACAATTCTTGATCACGTTCTAATTTAGGTTTTAGTCCAGCTAATTTTTCTATAGCATACTCTTGATAACGCCTATCCGATATATTTAACAATACTTCTTTGGCTTCTTCCAAATCCCTAAGCACACGAATTTTTTTTGTATTAATGGCTGTAAAATCAGGAAGTTTTTGTGACTGTAAACTTTCAATTTCATAGTCCAATAACTCTTCTGCTTGGGCTATGATTTCCAAAAAATTCCTAATACTAGGATGCTGCTCTATATCTTGATATAAATTATCCACTTCGTCGCTAAATTCTACAGCCGCATCGATGTTTGTTTCTATATTAGCCATTTTGAATTGCACTCCTCTAAAGAAAACAAATTAAGCATGCTTTGCCGCATAAATATTACGTAATGGATCTTTTTCTACAGCAGGGTTTTGATGATCTACTACAGAAAATAAAGATTTAAATACTGGCTTATTATCTGCAATATCAGTTTGCTGCTCTTTAACATTTGCCTGCTTAAGCAACATTTTTGCTATGCCTATGCCGCCATTAGCTGCCATTTCCTTGGCTATAGCCTCTGACATCATTGATTGCCAAATTTTACCAGCTTGCCCCTTACCAAAAACTTTAGAGTTATCGCTAGTAAACATATTTTCTACAAAAGACTGCAGCATAAAGGCTTCAAACTCCTGGTAAGCTTTCGTATTTTTTCTTACCAAAGCAGTTGAGCCTATAGATTTATTGCTAACAGCACTAACCTCTTGCTTAGCTAAAAGATTTTGAAAAGCATTTTTGGATTCTGTAGCATTTGACGAGGGCACAGCACCGCTCGTACGCTGAGCTAGCTGCAGTTTCTGCAAGGATCGCTGATAGGTAGTGGGGCTAGCCGCCGCCACAACACCTAACAATAAATCATTAGTATTATTAATCATTCAATACACCCTAAAGACGTCCCAAGCGCCAATTATAATACACTAAACTTATGTAAAGCTTACTTTTATTGTTTGTAACGCTACACGCTCAATTATATTTGCTTCTACCCTTTTACGTTCTTCCATGCGAGATGCCTCTATTTGCTTTGTTTGTAAAAGCTCCACGCGATGTTGTGACTGCAAAAATTTCTGCGTTTCTATAGCAATGCTTTGTTCTACTTGCCGCTTAGATACAGCATTACGGCTAAGGGCCTTAGAAATAATCACTGGATCACAAGTAATTTTATCCAGCTTTTGCAACATATCATACATTGCAAGCTTATCTTCATCCAGTTTATTTTTCTCTTTTTCTAAAATACGCACCTGCATTTCATCGCGTAATTTAATAAGCCTTTGGGCTTTTAATAATTTTTTATAACGCTTACTAGACGACTGCATTTCTCTACCCTAAAACCGGTTGGTGATCCATCTATTTAGTTCTAAGCCCAGATATTCCATAAGCTGTGGCAACATGAAATACAGCAAAAACAACCCGCCAAACATAACAGCAGAAGTAGAAATAAAATAAATAGGAATAAGAGGAGTTAATTTATTAACCAACCCCACAGCAAAATTAACTACAATACCATATACTATAAAAGGAGAGCTTATTCTAGCCAGAGATAAAAAAGCTGTAGCTAAAGCCTCCCGATAGTCTATTAGAGCTGCTTGTGGCTGCGGTATTAACGTTGGCTTTATAGATTGATAAGACAAAAGCAAACCCCGCAAAACTAACATATGCATATCGCTTATAAAAAAAAGTATCAAAAGAAAAAGCGATAAAAGATTTGCAAAAGCCCCTTCTGAGCCAACATCCAAAATGCCTGGCGAAGGCTGTCCGGTATAGCCTAAAGCGCTTGCAATAGTCGTGGCCATAAACTGCAGTGCCCAAAAAAACATATGCGCAGTTAACCCCAAAACGGCGCCGACCAAACTCTCAGAGGCGATAAAAGCAAGTAAATAAAGTGTTGGCGGTTGGTCAACAAGCTTGTTAAAATCCGGCTGAACTATCGGCATAATAGCCACACTAAAGGCGAGAGCCAAAAATAACCGCACATTCACAGGAACCCGCGCCGAAGACATGCCCGGCATACACATAAAGCAAGCCCCAACCCTTGAGAAAACAAGTAAAGCAAATATCACCGTCTTTTCAAGCGGCAAATTTCCGATAAGGCTAGCTAGCGAAGCAAGGTTCAAGAAATGGATCCTATATTATTCAGCTCAACACCACGCGCTATTTCATTATGCGACAGAACCGAAAGCGAAGAAAATAGCCGCTCCATTATCATCCTTATATAAGGGCGCATGTCACTTGATGTTACTAACACAAACTCTTCCCTATTGTCTAGATGCTGGCGTATCACTTTATTTGCATCTGCACTAAAAGTTTCTAAAATCCTTGGATCTATATCAAATTCAACAATATCGCCTTTTTGATCGCGCTTAAGAGCCTCATGAAACACCGACTCCCAATGAGCCCCCAAACGCAACACATTCAATGCTCCACTAGGAGCTAAATCCCCACAAATTTGCTGCGAAATACGTATTCTCACATGCTCAACTATCTGATTTGGCGTGCGCAAATGTGGCGCTACCTCTGCAATAGCTTCTAATATCAGATTTAAATTACGAATAGAAACCCGCTCAGCCAATAGCAATTTTAAGACAGACTGCAAGCCAGAATAAGAAAGATTAGCAGGGCAAATATCGTCTAATAATTTACGATATTCAGGATCTAACTGATCTAGCAACATACGCATATCTTTATAAGAAAGTAGTTGCGCCAAGTTATTTCGTATAACCTCGCTTAAATGCGTTAATAATACAGATAAATTATCAACCACCATATAGCCATCACGCACTAGCTCTGTTCGAAAAGCCTCTGCAGTACAAAAAGCGCGCATACCAAAAGCAGGCTCTGTTACTTCTTCGCCAGGAACAGAAGGCATCTTGCGATTACCCAACATTACCAGCACCTCACCAATACGCATTTGATACTCGGCAATAACAGTACCATAAAGTTTTATGCGATAAGATTTTGGCGGATTAGAGAAATCATCGCTTATATGAATCTCCGGAACAATAAAACCATACTCCTTGGCAAATTTTCGCCGCATATTGGCCATACGCGTTGCCAATTCATTTTGTTGCAGCAATAAACGACTAGCCAATTGTTTGCCAAAAGAAATCTGTAATGTAGGCACTTCCAACGAAGATTTTAGCGAAAGTTTTTCTTCTTTTTGCGCCATATGCTCCTCATGAGCTTGCTGCGCCTGACGCTCAGCCTCTTCACGCTGCAATCGACGAGGTATTATATAAGCA
This sequence comes from Pyrrhopyge guianae, assembly GCA_018245515.1. NCBI lineage: Eukaryota > Metazoa > Arthropoda > Insecta > Lepidoptera > Hesperiidae > Pyrrhopyge > Pyrrhopyge guianae. The sequence continues at coordinate 36,673 of DWDQ01000003.1, read as the reverse complement.
GTACAAGCCATCAATACAGATAAAAACCAAAAGGGGGTTTTTGGCAATCCAGGCATAGCGCCCAAAACAAAAAGCAACACTGCTGCTACATATAAAGCTTTAGGATAGCCACCCAATTGGCTAAGCACGGCTTTTTCTGTTGTGCCCTGTACTCCGCCTTTAGAAACCAGAAGACCAGCAGCTAAGGAAACAATAAGCGCAGGCATTTGCGTAACCAGCCCATCCCCAACAGATAATTTAGTAAATACATTAGCTGCTTGTCCAACATCCATGCCATGGCGTGTAACGCCAATCACAATACCGCCAAAAATATTAACAGAGGTGATAATAAGGCCAGCAACAGCATCACCGCGCACAAATTTAGACGCACCATCCATAGCCCCGAAAAAAGCGCTTTCAGACTCCAGCTCTTTACGCCGATCTTGCGCATCTTTCTCGTTTATTAAACCAGACGACAAATCAGCATCTATAGCCATTTGCTTGCCCGGTATGGCGTCTAATGTAAACCTAGCGGCGACTTCTGCAATACGCGTTGCACCTTTAGTAATAACAACAAAATTTATTATTATAAGTATACAGAAAACAACCAGGCCGATTACAAAGTCACCGCCCATAACAAATTGGGAAAAGCCATGTATAACATTGCCAGCGGCGGTTGTGCCCTCATTACCATGCGACAAAATAACCCTGGTAGTTGCTATATTCAAGGATAATCGCAGCATAGTAACAATAAGCAAGACGGTAGGAAAAGCAGAAAAATCCAAAGGTTTTTGTATCCACAAAGACACCATCAAAATTAACACAGCAAGCGCAACAGAAAAGGATAGCCCTATATCCAAAACGATAGCTGGCACTGGCATAAACAATACCGTTAAAATAATAACAATACCCAGCGCAAAACCAATATCACCGCCAGAAAAGCCAGTTTTAGCTTTTTCCATATCGTTTAGTTACCTCTTAATAGAACACAAGTAAAAAAACATACTAATCTACCAAGCTTGCCTGAAAATAACGGCAACTGAATACAAATAAATTAAATGTTACATATTGTAATATTTTGCAAAACATGTTACATTTTAAACAATTAAGAAAAGGACTATGTCATGACAGAGCTAACTAAAAGCGCATTATTCTACTCTACCATTATAATAAGTGCATATATTGTTATAGCAACAACTATAGCAATTTCCCTATAAGATACTGCTAAACTTATGAGTACTAATTTTAAAGCCGAAGAATATTCACCGCAAATATATGTAGGCAAACAAATCAATGAAAATGATGTAGAATCTCTAGCGCAAGCAGGCTTCAAGACCATATTATGCAACCGACCTGACGGCGAAGAACTAGGACAAACAAATTTTGCTGAAATAGAAAAAGAAGCAGCAAAGCTTAACATTAAAACCGCTTATTTACCAGTTACAATGAATAACCTGACCTTACAAACGGCAGAAAAAATGGCAGAGATATTAACGGCTGCCGAAAAGCCTGTTTATGCCTATTGCCGCTCTGGCGGAAGGGTAAAAAAACTATGCGATATAGCCGCAAACAACTTAGATAATAAATTTAGTTAAAAACATAATTTAGCATCTAAAACCGAAATCGGTTTAGCTATTTTTAAAACCGCTTGCGCCCTCCTTACATCAAAAGATATTTGCTTGACCATGCTACTTAAATCGGCAAACTTTTTTTCTGGCCTTAAATATTCAAAAAAACTAACAGCAACATATTCACCATAAATCTCTTCCGCGAAATCGAATAAATAAGTTTCTAGCAAAACCTGCCCAGCCTCAGTTACTGTAGGCCTTCTGCCAAAACTAGCCACACCATCTAATACAATACCATTTGCTCGCTTGAGCTTTACTGCATATATACCATGTGCCAAAACTATATGAGGCGGCAAAGACATATTAATAGTCGGAAACCCTAGCTCCCTACCCAATTTTGCACCATGAATCACTACCGATTCTACTGTATAATGATAACCCAATAATTCTGCAGCTTCCCTAGCTTGACCACACTGCAATAAGCAGCGTATGTAACTCGATGAGATAATTTTACCATTGTCAGCCGCTTGTATGTCAACTGATATAGCTTCAAATTTCTGATGTTGCATAGCATATGATTTTAAACTATGCGATGACCCAGCACGATTTTTACCAAAATAAAAATCCTTGCCAGTAATTATAGCGCGCGCTGCCAGGTTATTTACTAGAATCTTGTCTATAAAATCCATTGGCTCTGTCTGAACAAAAGCTTGAGAAAATTCTTGTTCAACAACTGCGTTAAAGCCTAAAAGCTCTAGAATTTTATATTTTTGCTGATTATTTGTTAACCGAAATAATGATGAATCTATAGCAAAAAAACTCCTAGGGTGAGGCTCAAAAGTCAACACCAGGGCCGGACAATTATATTCGCGCGCTTTATGCAAAGCTTGCCCCAATAAATATTGATGCCCACGATGCACACCGTCAAAATTACCAATAGCTACTACAGCACCACGTAAGCTAGTCGTTAAATTTTTACTAGTATTTAAGATAATAAAATGAGACAGCATTTTTAGCTTATAACTTTCAACAAAATTATTTTAAAGAAAACATATAAGCTAAAGGCTCTAGCGCATTGGACTTCAAGAATTGTTTAAATAACGCTTCACTAAACGCATTATTTAACATAAAATTCTCGCGATCTACTCCGGCAAGGACATAAAGACTATCTATACCAAAGGCCAAAGCTCCCTTTATATCTGTCAATAGACCATCACCTATTGCTAAAATTTCTGATTTTTTTATCTTTCTACCCAGCGAAGCAGCGCGCTTATAAGCTAAATCGTAAATAGCGCTATGCGGTTTACCTGCTATAAAACAACGGCCGCCCAATAAACTATATTCCCGAGCCAAAGCGCCTGCACAATAAAGCAATTGATTGCCTCGCCATACCTGCAAATCCGGATTAGCACAAATAAAAGGTAAATTCCTCGAGCGTGCACGTTGAAGAATCATATGATAATCCTCTATCTTATCATGCTCTGCATCAAATAACCCCGTACATAAAACTCCATCTGCCTCTTCCAATTCAACTATTTCATTACTTAACCCGTCTAAAATATGTAATTCCTGATCCGTTCCTATGTAACACAAGCGCCTAGGTCCATCCTCTATCAATTCTCGAGTTGCATCGCCAGAGCTAACTATAAAATCATAGGCCTCTTCTGGCACGCCAATATTTTTAAGCTGAGCAGCTACCTCAGATGCCAATCTTGGTGAGTTAGTAACCAAAATCACAGTAATAGATTTTTTGCGTAATTGTACCAATAAATTAACCGCCTGCACATCTATTTTAACACCATTATGCACAACTCCCCAAATATCGCAAAACAATGTCTTATAAGGGGTAATGATATCTAAAAGGCTCTCTATTTTTTCCATCAGCAAAATCCGCTTATCAAAAGTCACATTGATTTTATAAATATAATACTTATAATGCAATAAGCTATTATTAATTCTTAAACACTGCGCTATAAATGGAACTTTTTAAAAAATTTGCAACGGTTGCTAGCGGCACAGCCGCAAGCCGCCTATTTGGTTTCTTACGCGAAATGTTAATGGCAGTTTCTCTTGGTACAGGCCCAACAGCCGACGCATTTAACGCAGCCTTTCGCTTTCCCAACAGCTTTCGTCGTTTATTCGCAGAAGGTGCATTATCTTCAGCATTTATTCCACTTTTTACTAAAGATATAGAAGAAAAAGGCTTGGATCAAGCCCGAGATTTCGCAGCACAAGTTTTTGGCGTGTTATTCACTACCTTATTGCTAATAACTATCATTGCCCAAATCTCAATGCCACTGCTGGTACGCTATATAATCGCACCAGGATTTGAACAAGGCAGCACCAAATACTACATGACTATCCGATTTGCTCTAATCATGTTCCCATACTTAAGCTGCATGTCGCTAACGGCTATAATTAGCGGCATGCTGAATTCACTGCATCGTTATTTCGCTGCCTCCATAGCACCGATATTCTTAAATTTTATTTTAATTTTAGTACTTATATATAGCTATTATTACCATTTAGATTATTGGACTACAGGGCTTGCGCTTTCTAAAGGCGTAATGTGTGCTGGCCTTATACAGCTTGCATTAGTATATAGCGCTGCTCTCAAAGCGGGCATCAAGCTCAAAATCAAGCCGCCACATTTTACCCCCAAAATTCGTAAATTACTAACCTTGGCCTTTCCTGCTGCTATTAGCGGCGGCATAACACAAATCAATTTATTAATAAACACCAGCATAGCCTCTGGAGATAGCGGCGCAATTTCTACGTTAGCATATGCAGACAGACTGTATCAATTACCGCTTGGTATTATTGGCATTAGTGTAGCTACAGTATTGTTACCAGAGCTTTCTTCAGCACAAAGATCAAAAATTGAACAAAAAAGCCAAGAGCTACAAAATAGAGCTATAGAATTCACACTGTTTTTAGCTCTTCCAGCCGCTATGGCACTGTTAATAATGGCACAACCAATTGTCCGATTATTATTAGAACATGGAAATTTTGGCGTTAGCTCTACCATAAAAGTAGCAGGAGTACTAACAATTTATGGGCTTGGCCTACCAGCTTTTATACTTATTAAAGCTTTGGTCCCCAACTACTTTGCTAGGCACGATACTAAAACTCCACTGTCTTTTGCTGCTATATCGGTTGCAATCAATATTTTCTTGGCCTTAACTTTGTTTCCATATTTTTCTGCTCGTGGAATAGCTATCGCAGAAATTTTTACAGCATGGGTAAATTGCGCTTTACTATTTTTTGGCCTAAAAAAACGCAAATATTTCATAGCCGATGGGCTAATAGCAAAACGCCTCTACAAATTTATAATTGCTGCAGGGATTATGGGGCTATTTTTACTATTAGCACAATATTATTTCAGCTTTGCTCTATCTAGTCAAAGTACAAACTTCTTACGCATCTTAACAAACCTTGCCATTATAATACTAGCTATGCTAATCTATCTTCTGGTAACGATAATGCTTAAGGCGATCGATATAAATATATTAAAGAACAAATTGCGCAGGTAATTTTATAATGCAACATCATTCAGAGCGTATATTTTCAGCCGTACAAGCAAGCGGTGATCTACATCTTGGCAATTATTTAGGCGCCATTAAACAGTGGGTAGATCTGCAACAAAACTATGATTGCACTTACTGTGCAGTAGATATGCATGCTTTAACCGTAAACCCTGCACCGCAAGATCTCATAGACTCCACGCGCAACGCAGTGGCAGCGTTTTTAGCCTGCGGTATAGATGCAAAACAGCATATAGTATTCAACCAATCTCGCGTGCCACAGCATAGCGAATTGTGCTGGATCTTTAACTGTATTGCTAGAGTCGGCTGGTTAAATCGCATGACGCAATTTAAAGACAAAGCGGGCAAAGATCGCGAGAAGGCTTCCCTCGGACTTTATGTATACCCAAGCTTAATGGCTGCAGATATATTATTATATAAAGCAACTATAGTACCTGTCGGCACAGATCAAAAACAACATATAGAACTCACCCGTGATATCGCTAAAAAATTTAACGCCGATTATGAGCAACGCTTAATAGATTTAAATTATGGGCAAGCAGAATTGATTAATGGCGAAGCTAAGCAGATATATTTCAAGCTTCCGACAGCACTTATCTCAAGCAACGCACCACGGATAATGTCGCTAAAAGATGGCACAAAAAAAATGTCTAAGTCGGACCCCTCTCCTTTATCACGCATAAATCTAAAGGACAGTGCTGACGACATCGCTTTAAAAATACGTAAAGCAAAAACAGATACCCTGCCTATACCAGAAAATATCGCCGAGCTAGAATTAAGGCCAGAGGCAAATAATTTAATCGGCATATATGCAGCTTTTATTAACGAAAAAAAAGAAGAGGTGCTACAGCAATTTGCTGGCCAGCCGTTCAGCACATTCAAAGCAAGTCTAACCGAACTTGCCACTGAAAAGCTTGGCAAAATTTCCTGCGAATTACATAAACTGGCAAAGGATCCAGGCTATATAGATAATATATTACATAACGGTGCCGAAAGAGCGCAAAATATAGCAGAAAAAAATCTAAAAGAGATAAAGGAAATAGTTGGCTTTATCTAGACATTAACTAAGTAAAAGAAAGTATTGCAATGTTTATACAAACGCAAGAAACACCTAACCCAAATACATTAAAATTTTTTCCTGGTCGCTTAATTTCTAAAGACAAAATAGTAGAATATAAAACAGAGGAAGAAGCAAAAACTTCATCACCATTAGCTGCTCAATTATTTAATATCCAGGGTGTTAGCTCCATATTATTTGCAACAGACTTTATAGCCATTAGCAAAAGCAATTGCGAGTGGAAGCACATAAAGCCTGCAATATTAGCAGTTATTTTGGAATATTTTCTTAGTAACGAAAATGTATATGCAGAAAACCAAGCTGCCCCTGCAGCTATTTCAGCCAACAATGATGAAGAATTTTTTGAAGAAAAAGACAAAGAAATAGTAAACTGCATAAAAGAATTACTAGCCAGCCATATAAGGGACGCAGTAGCCAGAGATGGTGGAGATATTACTTTTCGTGGATACCGAGACGGAACAGTATATCTAAAAATGCATGGAGCTTGCTCTGGCTGCCCTTCGGCCAGTGCCACTCTTAAACAAGGTGTGGAAAATTTACTAAAGCATTTTATACCGCAACTCAAGCAGGTCCAACAGGTGTAAAAAAGCCGTTTAATTTTTTATGCGCTCTTGAAAAAAAGAAAACCAATTTTTATCTATAAGTTAATATTAGCGACTATAAAAACACGCTAATAGAAATCAAGGTTTTGTAATCACAAGCCTTAATTATTGAGCTTAATTTAAACCTACGAGAGTTCAAAAAATGACAAATAGTAATTTCCGTCCCTTACATGATCGCGTCGTAGTACGCCGTATAGAGTCAGAAGAAAAGACAGCTGGTGGCATAATAATTCCAGACACAGCTAAAGAAAAACCTCAAGAAGGTCTTGTAGTGGCCGTGGGCAATGGCGCCAGAGATGATGGCGGCAAAATAGTGGCGCTAGAAGTAAAAGCAGGCGACCGTGTGCTTTTCGGCAAATGGTCCGGTACAGAAGTAAAAATTAATGGCGAAGATCTTCTTATCATGAAAGAATCTGACATCATGGGCATAATTGGCTAAATTATAGCTTTTTTGTGTATTTTAAATTTAAGGAGAATATAAATGGCTGCTAAAGAAGTCAAATTTGGGCGCGAAGCTCGTGAACGTATGTTACGCGGTGTGGATTTATTGGCAAATGCTGTAAAGGTAACATTGGGACCAAAAGGTCGTAACGTAGTGCTTGACAAATCTTTCGGTGCACCGCGTATCACAAAAGATGGTGTGTCGGTGGCAAAAGAAATCGAACTTGAAGATAAGTTCGAAAATATGGGCGCACAGATGTTGCGCGAAGTAGCATCAAAAACCAATGATGTTGCAGGTGACGGCACAACAACAGCCACAGTACTTGGCCAAGCCATAGTACAAGAAGGCGCAAAAGCTGTTGCAGCTGGCATGAATCCTATGGATGTTAAACGCGGTATTGACGCTGCTGTTAACGAAGTAGTACATGATCTTTTAAAGAAAGCAAAAAAAATCAAAACTTCGGCAGAAGTCGCTCAAGTAGGCACAATATCTGCCAATGGCGAAGCTGAGATCGGTGAAATGATCGCAAAAGCCATGGAAAAAGTTGGCAATGAAGGGGTTATAACTGTAGAAGAAGCTAAAACGGCTGAAACAGAATTAGAAGTAGTAGAAGGTATGCAATTTGACCGCGGCTACCTTTCCCCTTATTTTGTAACCAATGCTGAAAAAATGGTTGCAGATTTGGATGATCCATATATCCTAATACACGAAAAGAAGCTTTCTAACCTACAAGCACTTTTGCCAGTATTAGAAGCTGTAGTACAATCTGGCAAGCCACTTTTGATTATAGCAGAAGATGTTGAAGGCGAAGCTTTGGCAACTTTGGTAGTTAACAAATTGCGTGGCGGATTAAAAATTGCTGCAGTAAAAGCACCTGGTTTCGGTGATCGCCGCAAAGCTATGCTAGAAGATATCGCTATTTTGACCTCGGGACAAATGATTAGCGAAGATCTAGGCATAAAACTAGAAAACGTAACCTTGAATATGCTAGGTCGCGCTAAAAAAGTTACCATAAATAAAGAAAACACTACAATAGTAGATGGAGCTGGCGAAAAAGCAAACATTCAAGCTCGTGTAAATCAAATCAAAGGTCAAATCGAAGAAACTACCTCTGAGTATGACCGTGAAAAACTACAAGAACGCTTAGCAAAACTCAGCGGCGGTGTGGCAGTAATTCGCGTCGGTGGCTCAACAGAAGTTGAAGTTAAAGAAAAGAAAGACCGTGTGGATGATGCATTAAACGCTACCAGAGCAGCCGTAGAAGAAGGCATTGTTCCTGGCGGCGGCACAGCATTACTTCGCGCTGCTTCGCAAATTAAAGTAAAGGGAGCGAATAGCGACCAAGAGGCTGGTGTTAACATCGTAAGGCGCGCTTTACAAGCCCCAGCAAGACAAATTGCTGCTAATGCTGGTGAAGAAGCGTCAGTAATTGTGGGTGATATTTTAAAGAATTCCGATGACAATTACGGCTATGACACAGCGAACAGCAAATTCGGCGACATGATAGCCTTGGGTATAGTAGACCCGGTAAAAGTGGTACGCTCTGCTTTGCAAAACGCGGCTTCAGTAGCTGGCTTATTAATAACTACCGAAGCAATGGTAGCCGAGCTGCCTAAGAAAGAAACACCAATGCCAGCAATGCCAGGTGGTGGTATGGGCGGCATGGGCGGCATGGATTTCTAAGCCTTTCCAATATTATATAAAAATCTGGGCCCACAGCTTTGTGGGCCTTTTTAGTTTTGCTTGCTTATAATTTAGTTATAATGTAATATCCGCGCGTAATTTTTCTTTTATAGGAAGTGTAAAAATGACTAAAGCCCGCATAGAATCTGACAGTTTTGGTAACATAGAAGTAGATGCTGCCCATTATTGGGGAGCACAAACTGAAAGATCGCGCAATAATTTTAAAATTGGCCACGAAAAACAACCTATGCCCTTAATATATGCTTTAGCAATTGTCAAAAAAGCAGCAGCAAAAGTAAATATGCAGCTAGGAAAGTTAAACGCACAAATAGGCCAAAAGATTATAGAAGCTGCCTCAGAAATCATCGATGGTAAACTAGATACAGAATTTCCACTTTCCGTATGGCAAACAGGTTCTGGCACGCAGAGCAACATGAATGTGAATGAAGTTATAGCAAACAGAGCCATAGAATTGTTAGGCGGAGAATTAGGCTCAAAAAGCCCCGTACATCCAAATGATCATGTAAATATGGGCCAATCATCGAACGATACTTTCCCAACAGCAATGCATATAGCAGTTGCCATAGAAACAACTAAACAAATTTTGCCTTCTCTAGATTATTTAATAACAGCATTAAAAGCTAAAGAAGCTATCTTTAACGACATAATAAAAATCGGTCGGACACACACACAAGACGCAACACCTATTACCTTAGGACAAGAATTTTCTGGCTATAGAGCTGCATTAGAAAATAATAAGACAAGAATTAAGGAATCCTTAGCTGACATATTAAAATTGGCGCAAGGCGGTACAGCCGTGGGCACCGGATTAAACAGTACCATAGGCTTTGATGTTAGTTTTGCCAAAGAAGTAAGCGACCTTACTGGTATAAATTTTAAAACCAATGAAAATAAATTTGAGGCTTTGGCCTCTCACGGCGCGCTTGCCCATTTTCATGGTAGCTTGACCGCTTTGGCAACAGATTTATTTAAAATTGCAAACGACATACGTTTTTTGGGCTCGGGGCCACGCTCTGGCTTGGGCGAGCTTAATTTGCCAGCGAATGAACCAGGGTCTTCAATAATGCCAGGGAAGGTTAACCCTACACAATGTGAAGCACTTACAATGGTAGCAACACAAGTATTTGGCAATAATAGTACTATTACCTTCGCAGCAAGCCAGGGACATTTTGAATTAAATGTCTATAAACCGGTAATAGCCTATAATGTGTTGCAATCTATAAACATATTAAGCGATGCTATGCGCTCTTTCGCTGATCATTGTGTAAAAGACATTACAGCAAATGAAAAGCGCATAAACGAACTTATGGAGCAATCCCTAATGTTGGTTACTGCCCTGGCACCAGCTATAGGCTATGATAAAGCCGCAAAAATTGCAAAAACAGCACATGAAAATGGCACAACATTACGCGAAGAAGCAATACAAGCTGGCGTAAGCGAGCAAGATTATAGCAAATTAGTAAATCCTAAAGCAATGATTAGTCCACATTAAGCAGCTAAACAATTAAGTCTGGCTTATCTTTATCCAAAAGGGCTTTTATTTTTGCTAGCTTTTCTGCTATCCGTAGAAATGGTCTCAAAACATCTTGCGTGCCCAATTGCAAGCACGCGAGATCCGTTTCATAGTGCTCTATGTATAAACGCAACACAGCCCCGCTTGTACCAGTACCGGATAAACGGTAGATTATCCGCTGCCCTGTTGCTAAAATAATACGAATCCCCTGCTTATCGGCACAGCTCTTGTCCTGCTCATCATAATAAGAAAAATCATCAGCAGCTACTATCGTGACCTCTTCGATTTGTTGATTCATTAATTGCGGCAACCGAGTACGCAATTCTGCCATAAAAAACTCGGCCTTAAGCTTATCCAAGCCTTCATAATCATACCGCGCATAATAATGTCTACCATAATTATGCCAATGTTCTAGAACTAGCTGATTTACAGATTTTTTTGTAGCCGCAACAATATGCAGCCAAAAAAGAATAGCCCAAATACCATCTTTTTCTCTTACATGAAAAGAACCAGCCCCAAAGCTTTCTTCGCCACAAAAAGCGATTTTTTTGGCATCTAATAGATTACCAAAAAATTTCCACCCAGTAGGCGTTTCATATAACGGAATACCTAACTTATTAGCGACTATATCCACAGCTTGACTTGTTGGCATAGAGCGAGCGATTCCGTATAAACTAGCCTTATAATAATTTATTAAATTGGCATGATGCAGCAAAATCGCCAAGCTATCTGATGGACTCACATATTGCCCGCGGCCCAAGATTAAGTTGCGATCACCGTCACCATCACATGCGCCGCCTAAATCGTAACCAACTTTTGCAGTAATAAAATCATTAAAAAAACTACCAAGATTTTGTGGCGTTGGATCTGGATGGCCACCGCCAAAATCTTCTAAAACCTGGGCATTTTTTATATTGCCCAATGGAACACCTAATCTTCTATGAAAAATTTCTATAGCATATTCCCCGCTAACAGCATGCATGGCGTTAAAATGGAAATCTAGCCCCTTAGAAATAGCATTTGCTATAAGCTCAAAATCAAAAATCTGCTCCATCAACTCTGCATAATCTTTTACAGAATCTATAATTTCTATATTCATATCGCCAAGAAAAAAATTACCCGGAGTTGTTAAATCTATCTCTGGTAAGTCACATATTTTATAGCGAGTAATTATTTTACTTATAGAAAAAATTTTATCCGTTACACTTTGCGGAGCCGCGCTACCGGTTTCTATATTATATTTAATACCGAAATCGGCATCTTTTCCACCCGGATTATGGCTAGCCGACAAAATTATTCCGCCTTTAGCCTTGCATTTACGTATAAGATACGACGCAGCAGGTGTAGAAAGATAGCCCTTTTTACCTACTATAAGGCCAGAGCAGCCATTTGCTGCAGCCATTTTTAGGATAGTTTGAATAGCTTGGGCATTAAAAAATCGACCATCGCCTCCCAAGACCAATATTTGCCCCTTTATCCCGCCTATAGCGTCAAAAATAGCCTGTATATAATTCTCTAGATAATTCTTTTGCTGAAAAATCTTTACTTTTTTACGCAAGCCAGAGGTACCAGGTTGTTGGTCCGTATAAGGCTTAGTTATCATTGTTTTAGCTGTCATTTAATAAATTATCTCGTCCAAATTACCCAACCTTATTATATCTAGGGCGTTAACACAAATACATAAATATTGACCTACAATATTTTTTTAGCTAACATCCATGTGCAGACATTATAAGGAATCAAATCATGTTGAACAACAAAATACCTTCTGTAATCTTTCATACTAGAGTACGTGATGAGGCTGTTGGTGGCCCAAATCCATATAGATGGCAAGACGTAACCTCCGATGAATATTTTAAAGGTAAAAAAGTAGTGCTATTTTCGTTGCCTGGAGCATTTACACCTACTTGCTCTACTTATCAATTACCAGATTTCGAAAAGCTCGCCCCAGAGTTCAAAGCCCTCGGTATCGAAGAAATCTATTGCTTAGCCGTAAACGATGCATTTGTTATGAATGCTTGGGGAAAGCAACAAAATTTGCAACATATTAAATTACTTCCTGACGGCAGCGGAGAATTTACTCGCAAAATGGGCATGCTAGTAGCTAAGGACAATGTTGGATTCGGCATGCGCTCATGGCGCTACGCCGCTATAGTCAATGATGGCACCATTGAACATTTATTTGTAGAGCCAGGTTTTGCAGACAATTGCAAAGACGACCCATATGGCGAATCTTCACCGCAAAATATTCTTAAATATCTACAAAGCAAATAAAATTAACAACAAAAGCTATTCAATAAATTATTGGATAGCTTTACTTTCATAACGACTCAAAATATCCATAACGGTTACTACAACATCTGACAAGCCAACGGTGATTTGTGCAGCTCTGGTTTCGCGCCATAATTGATTTGTTTCTATAGTTTTTGCCAAACGAGCACCCTCTATCAGATCTTTAATCTGCACATTGTTTTCTTGCCGCTCTCTTTCGCCCTGAATAATAACGCATGGGGCATTTTTACGATCTGCATATTTCATTTGCGCTTTCATGCCAGCAGAACCAGCATATATATCACAAGCTATGCCATGAGCTCGCAAACCGGCAGCGATAGATTGATAGCTAGATAAAGCCTCAGTGTCTTTGTCCATTTTTAAAATAACAACAGGCCCGATCTTACGCGTAGCCAGCTCACCGTTTAGCCCCAGACTAGACAAAGCAAATGCCAACCGCGAAACACCAATGGAAAATCCAGTCGCAGGTACCGATATATCGCGAAAACGCGAAATCAAGCCATCATAACGGCCACCACCAGCTATTGCACCAAACACTATTTTTTGTTGATTGCTATTTGTTATATCACTAAGCAACTGCGCTTCGAATACTGGACCTGTATAATATTCTAAACCCCTTACAATCGAGGGATCGATTTTAATACGATCATTATATCCAGCTGCTATGAATAATTTATGCATCAATCTTAACTCTACTAAGCCCGACTGCCCTAGACTATTATTTGCTATTATTTGCTCCATAGCGTCCAAATTCTCTTCGCATGAATTAGCTGTATTAAGCTGCAAAAAGCTTAAAATTTTTCGAATAGCTTCATCGCTTAATTCAGCACCTTTAGTAAAATCACCACTTTCGTCAAGACGCCCTTTACCCAAAAGCAAAGCAACGCCATCTAACCCAAATTTATCCAATTTATCTATAGAGCGTAAAACTCTTAATCTTTTCTCGGCAGCCTGTTGAGGCAAGCCAATTATCTCTAGCAAAGCATCCAGAATTTTTCTATTATTAACTCTGACCAGATAATTTTTTATGCCAATACCTAGTTTGCTCAACACATCTGCAGCCATCATGCACATTTGCGCGTCTGAGCTTACACATGGTGCACCTACTATATCTGCATCGAATTGTAAAAATTCACGAAAACGCCCAGGACCCGCTTTTTCATTACGAAAAACAGGGCCATATCTATAAGTTTTATAAGGTTTTGTTATAGTGTCAAAATTTTCAGCTACATGGCGAGCTAATGGCGCTGTTAAATCATAGCGCAGCGAAAGCCATTGCTCATCATCATCTTGCAAGGAAAAAACACCAGCATTGGGGCGATCGTCATCAGGTAAAAACTTACCCAAAGCAGAGCTATATTCAAAAAAAGGTGTTTGTAAAGGCTCAAAACCATATAGCTCATAGGTCTGAGCAATGATATTATTTATCTTAGCAATCTGACGGATATATGCAGAGTCTTGGTCAATAAAACCACGCGGCAACATCGCTTTAGTTTCCATAAATCACCCCTTAGCTCTTCTTATTTTCCAATGCTGGTGCGACAATGTTAACAGTATTATCTATAAAGCGCAATTGCATTTTCTGATCAAAAACTACATCTTTGGCTCGGCAAATTGGCCGTTTATCTTGTCCGGTGACTAAAGCAAAGCCCCGCTGCAAAACATTTTGATAAGATAAATTGCTTAAAACACGCGTACGCAATTTTAACTGCTCTGAGGAATGTTTTATAAATCTTAGCAATAAACTTAGCTGATATCTTTGTGCATAGAGGGTAAATTTTGCTGATTTTTTTTGCAATTTACGCTCATAAGTATAAACAAGCAGCCGAGATTTTTCAACAAAACGTTGCCAAAATGCTCGAAGAATTTCTTCTAAACTCGGCATTGCCCTAGTTAATGCACTATAATCATTTTGCATAATTTTAAGATTACGGATTATCGCCTTGCCTAATCTATGTTGTTTATTTTCTAAGCTAAGCAGCAAATCTCTCTTTACCGGCACAGCCATTTCTGCCGCAGCGCTAGGTGTAGGAGCGCGTTTATCGGCTACAAGATCTAGCAATGTATAATCCGTCTCGTGTCCTATAGCTGATATCAATGGAATTTTACTTTCAAAAGCCGCACGCACTACAGCTTCTTCATTAAAGCCCCACAAATCTTCAATACTGCCGCCACCGCGAGCAATAATAATTACATCCGGTTTATTAACGAAATCAGGTAAGGCATTAAACCCAGCAATAGCCTCAGCAACGTCTTTTGCACAATTAACACCCTGGACTGTAACTGGCCACAAAATAATATTGCAAGCAAAGCGGTCTTCAATACGATGAATTATATCGCGAATAACCGACCCGCTCGCCGATGTTATTACACCTATTGTCTGAGGTATAAATGGTAAGACTTTCTTGTGCTCTAGCGCAAATAAACCTTCTTGCAAAAGTTGCTTTTTGCGTTTTTCAAATAGCTCCATTAAAGAGCCTACTCCAGCAGGCTTTATGGAAGTTATAACAAAATTATATTTTGAAGACGGAGCATAAGCAGAAATATTGCCAAAGGCGACAACTTCCATACCTTCTTCTAAGTTAAATTTAAGGCTAGAAAAAACCGTTTTCCAAATCACGGCGTCTATTTTAGCAGAGTTATCTTTTAAAGAAAAATAAACATGGCCCGAGCTATATTGTCCACGATAACCAGAAATTTCTCCCCGCACACAGATATTGCTAAAACTACCTTGCAATAGCTGTTTAATAGCTAGTGAAAGTTCTGAAACGCTATATTCTAAATCTAATGTTTGCTGCATCTCTAAAAGCTATATGTATTAAATACAGGCAGCACCGAATGATTCCACTTAGTATTATAGCTATCTAACAATTCCTGTGCTGTAGTCCGGCCGCTTTGCGCAATGGCGTACAAAATATCTAAAAAACATGCCTCACTCCGCTGCAATTGTAACCAGGGCTGATTTTGGCGGCTATCTAACGTTTTACTGGCTAGCGGCAAAACCTCTAGCGCTATATCTTGTAAATGATATTTACGAAATTTAGTTTGCAGCCCATATTTAGGTGCCTCATCACGCATAAGCTGCACTTCTTGAAAGCTCCAATCATGCGTAAGCTGCTCTAGGGCATCCATGGTTTCCTCGCCATATAAAAGACCTACCCAAAATGCAGATAAAGCACATATTTTATCCGGCAAGCCACCATCTGCTCCACGCATTTCTATATATCTTTTTAAACGAACCTCTGGGAATGCTGTTGAAAGATGATTAATAAAATCCCCCATAGTAGCTTGGTAAGTTTGATAGCCATTTTTTAAAAATTCGCGAAAAGTTAAATGCGTACAATCAATATAATGGCCCTCACGTACAATGAAATACATGTTTATATCTAGTACCCAATCTATATAATCTGCATAACCAAAATCTGGGCTCCAAACAAAAGGTAATAAACCAGATCTGTAATTATCTGTATAACGCCATATGTTTGAGCGCCAAGATAAATATCCGTTGGGTGCACCCTCTGTAAATGGCGAGGCTGCAAACAAAGCTGTAGCAAGAGGTTGCAATTTCATACCGAGCTGCATTTTTCTACGCATGTCTGCTTCGCTCTCAAAATCAAGATTCACTTGTATCGTGGCAGTGCGATACATCATATCTAAGCCTTGTGAGCCAATTTTTGGCATATAATTCTTCATTATAGCATAGCGAGATTTAGGCATCTGTGCTGTTTGTTCAAGCGACAACAGTGGGCTGGCACCTATGCCCAAAAATCTAATTCCCAAAGGCTCTGCTATATCTTTTACAACATTCAAATGCTCAGTTAATTCAGCTTGCGTGGCAAAAATATCCGTTAAGGGCGCACCGGAGAGTTCAAATTGTCCACCTGGTTCTAAGGAAATAGCTGCCCCATGCGGGCTAGTTAGACCAATCAAATTATCTTGGTCTGTTATAGGGGCCCATCCTAGTTGCTGCTGCATTTGATGTAAAATTTGCGATATCGATTTTGGTCCAACATATGGCACACTACTATTATCTGCCAAGAAAAATGGTATTTTTTCATGCTCTGTACCAATACGCCAGTCAGATTTAGGTTTTTCGCCTTCTTTCAAATATTGCGCAAGAAGCTCTAAATTTTCTATAGGGCTATCATTAACTATATCACGAGCCATCAGCAAACATCTTTATCTTGAGTTAAACTAGAAAAACTATATAATAAAAATTACACTACTGTCTATAGTTTATTTTTCTTGCACAACAGCATTTACAAGAGCCAAAGCCGCTACTGCGGCAGTATCCGCACGCAATATGTTAGGGCCAAGAGATATAGCGCTAGCAAACTTAACTTCATGTAGCATCGCTCTTTCCTGCATGCTAAATCCCCCCTCTGGACCAATTAATACAGCGAGATTCTTAGCCTTATCATAAATTTCGGTTAAGATAGCCAACCGATTGAAAGAAACCGCCTTTTCATCACAAAAAACTAAATGATAATTAACATCCCATGTCTCTATTAAATCCTCAAAACTACAAATGGGGCTAATTTCTGGCAAATATACAACTCCACATTGCTCAGCAGCCTCTATAGCATTCGCGGTTAATCGCTCATAGTTTAACTTATTCAATTGTGTATATTCAGTTTTTACAGGACATATTGTACCAACTCCCATTTCTACCGCTTTTTGTATCATATAATCCAAACGCAATTGTTTTATTGGAGCAAAATAATAACGCAAAGTTGGTAGCGGCTCCGGGGGCCTAATAAAACAAAAAATTTTAGCATGCAAGTGTTTTTTTATCAAATGTAATGACGCAATAAATTCGCCATATTTACCGTTAAAGATAACTATCTCACTGTTTTCGCCTAGCCGTAAAACATGCAGCAAATAATGGGCTTGCGCTACTGGCAAACCTATCATAGCATCTATTGTTAAGTTAGCATTATTATAGATTCTTGGTCGCTTTTTTACTTTACACATAATTGAGTTGCTGCATATATTGATAAAATTGCTTGCAATTTTTTGTCTAAATAGTTATCAGGCAATTTTGAACCAGGAATATACCTAAAATGCTCAATTTTTGCTGTCTTCAATAAGATAAATTCTGAACCCGGCCCAGGATTAGTACAAATTTTGCTCTTTATTAAAAAACTATCATTAGCTTGTGCTTTAACTTTAACCGCGCTAAAATCTATTTTTTTGCTGTCCAAGGCTAAAATTACATGGTCAACACGCTCTAACGAGGGAGTAAAAAATGCACGAAATTTTAAATTACTAAATTTATATTTTTCCTTTTTGTCATAGCTTATCATCTGCTCGGTTTGAGCTAGAATTTTTTTCTCATCAGCAAGCATCGGTATAGCATAACCCTCTAAATAACCTGTATCAGCATTAATATTTGCCGTAGCAGACATATTCGAAAAAATAACACCCAATAAATCATCTGTTTGTTTAGCATCTATAACAGATTTTGCCTGAAAATTCACTGCACCCTGAGCATTAATCACTAAGCCAGAGCTTACTTTTGCTATAGGTGCCAAATCTAGCTTGGCACTACTAAGGGTTGTTTCGATTGTTGCTTTTTGTCCAACTTTATAAGCTTTAATATTTCCAGCAATGCGGCCATATTGGCTTTCGCCATTGCCTATAGTTAAAAGCAAATTTTTTATTCCTGCTTGCAAAGTAACAGCTAAATTTTTTACTTCTAAAACTTTATATTTTGCGCTAGCGGCCGATAAACGTAAATCCAGATTCACAAGCTCTTTGTTATGCCCAATGGTCATTATGTAATTAGTCCATAATTTTTGTATAAAATTTTGCAAATCCAATTGCTCAATAGCTAAAGAACCAGTGATTGTAGGGTTGGCCAACAAAGCTACCTGCAGCGCACCATGTAATTTAAATTTATCAAGCAAAAATAACAAATCAGGAAGATCTATATTTTTACCCCTATTAACATCGATATGAGTATTTAAGCGCAAAGCTTGCCCAAAAAATTTTGCCTGCGCTTCGATATAGGGCTTCTGTTGTAACCCGCCAAAAGTAATATGTGCCATAATATCACCAAGATTCTCACAACGCCCATTTTCAATAGTTAGAGTAGTAAGCGATTTGCGCATAATCCCATCAGGACCAAAGATTTTTTTGGCAGCCAAAATTATATCATATACTGGCTGGCTTAGAAAAAATTGCGGCTTAACGACCTTAATATTTGAAAATTCTAATTTGCCCTGCAAGGCTTTTATTAACGAAAGGTCAATATCTATTTGCTCGGCACGCATTAACGGCGCCAATCCCGCAGAACGCGGCGTAGTTAATACTATCGAATACAAACTGGCTTTGAATTGCGGAAAAAAAGCAATATGTGCGGACTGATGCAATTGCACATTATAGCCAGTTTTAGCGCTAAGAACCTCGGCCAAATGCTTACGAATACTATCTGTAGAGAAAAAATACGTAAAATAAACCAGGCTTGCAGCCAAGAGCATAAGCAAAAAGCAAAAAATGCAAAAAGCATATTTAATTATTTGACGCATAAGGATGAGGTGCTTTTTTACATTGCTATTATAGAAAAATATACTTATTCTTAGCATAAATTACCGCTAAATTAAATAGCTAGCACAAGTTTATTATACTAAGGAAGGCTGTATGGCAGAGCTCATTGACGGAAAAAAACAAGCGCAAAAAATAATTGATAATATTGCTAACTATAAAAAAATCTTATTCCAGGAAACTCAGTGCCTCCCCAGCTTAGCGGTTATATTAATAGGAAATGACAAAGCAAGCAACAGCTATATAAATGCTAAAAAGAAAAGAGCCGAAGAATGCGGCTTTATAGTAACCATACATAGATTTGAAAATAATATAACCCAGCAAAAACTAATAAGCTTTATTCAAAACTTAAATAATAACCCCAAAATCAATGCAATATTAGTGCAACTTCCGCTACCATCCGCGCTAGACACACAGCAAATATGCCAAGCAATATCGCCACTTAAAGATGTAGACGGCTTCAATTATGTTAATACGGGACATTTATGGTATAATGGCCTTAAAAACTATGCCCATAATTCAGCGCTTTTGCCATGTACACCTATTGGTATTATGCAGTTGATACAAGCAATTCATGGACAAGATCTAAGCCAAATGAATGCTGTTATCATAGGCCGTTCAAATATCGTTGGCAAACCAATAGCGGCCTTACTGCTAACAGCTAACGCTACTATTACCATCGCACATAGTAAAACAAAAAACCTAGAACAGCTATGCCGTAACGCAGATATTTTAGTTGCCGCGGCGGGCCGCCCAAAACTCATAGGCAAGAATCATATAAAACCAGGCGCTACTATAATCGATGTTGGTATAAATAAAAGTAAAAATAACAAATTAGTAGGCGATGTTGATTTTGAGGCCGTTTTAAATCTAGCTAAATTTATTACCCCAGTGCCAGGTGGAGTAGGCCCAATGACCATAGCAATGCTAATGTATAACACTTTAAAAGCAAGCTGCCTACAAAATAACTATACAATTTTTGACTTAAACAGTGCAAACTAGTCTAAAAAGCTTATCTTAGACATTCAGCAAAAGATACTCGCGCTCCCATGGGCTTATCACCTCCATGAAAGTTTTGAACTCTTGTTGTTTAATAGCAGCATAGGTATTAATAAATTTATGCCCCAGCATTTCACGCAATGCGCTATCTTTTTGAAACAAACTAACCGCCTCGATCAAGCCGCGTGGCAATTCAATATCTGCAATAGTAGAGCTCTTTGAGACAGGGTTTTGCGGTAAAATCTTCTCTCTTATACCTATTAAACCACAAGCTAGGGAACCAGCCAAAGCTAAATAAGGATTTGCATCAGAAGAAGGAATGCGATTTTCTACGCGGCGATTTTGCGCGCTAGCACCTGGTACGCGAAAAGCCGAGGTACGGTTATCATAACCCCAACGTAAATTTACTGGCGCAGAAGCACCAGGAATCAACCGACGATAAGAATTAACATAAGGAGCCATCATTACCAAAGCATTGGCCATATGCTTTTGCATACCACCTATAAAATATCTTAGCATAGGACTTTCTGTGCCATCTGCATTTGAAAACAGATTCTGGCCATTTGCTAAATCTATAACGGATTGATGTATGTGCATAGCCGAACCGGGCTGGCCCTGTATAGGTTTTGCCATAAAAGTAGCATATACATTATGTTTTAAGGCCGCTTCTCTAATTGTACGCTTAAACATAAATACTTGATCAGCCAAATCTATAGGATCGCCGTGACGCAAATTAATCTCAAATTGCCCAGCGCCTTCTTCATGTATAAGCGTGTCGATTTTAAGCCCTTGCGCTTCTGAAAAATGATAAATATCGTCGATCAACTCGTCAAATTCATTAACGCCAGCGATAGAATAGCCCTGCCCACCACCTATAGCACGGCCAGAGCGCCCAACTGGTGGAGTTAACTGATAATCTGGGTCTGGATTCTTATTTACTAAATAAAACTCTATTTCTGGCGCAACTACAGGCTTATATCCATATTTAGCATATTCAGCAACGACTCGGCGCAAGACATTACGCGGGGTATAAGTTACATAAGACCCGTCTTGCTCTATTAAATCGCAAATAAGCTGAGCCGTAGGGTCATCCTCCCAAGGTACAATGCACAAGGTACTGCAATCTGGTACCAATTTTAAATCCCCGTCGCTTTCTGGGTAAGTAAATATATCGCTATTATTTGGATAATCACCAGAAATGGTAGACATGAACACACTAGATGGCAAAGCTAGCGAAGTTTCAGAAATAAATTTTTTTGAAGGCATCATCTTGCCACGCGCAACACCAGACTGATCAGGCGTAATGCATTCTATATCTTCTACATTGCGGTAGGCTAACCAATTAGCTATTTGCTCAAAAGAACTAACGCCTCTGTCGGCCTTGATATATTCTGGTAACGGCTTAGCCGTAGATATTTTACGCTTTGGCATATTTTCAGAGAATTTTCATTTTCATATTTATATGTTAACTTATATATTATAAGATAACAAGAAGACAACTAAGTAATTTCAGGTAAAAATATGAAAATATTAGTCGCCGCAAAACATGTAGTCGACCACAACATCCAAATACGTGTACTAGAAGACGGCAACGGAGTAGACATAGAGCATGTTAAAATGTCTATGAATCCATTTGATGAAGTAGCATTAGAAGCTGCAATAAGCTTAAAAGAACAAAATATAGCAAAAGAAATTATTGTAGTTAGTATTGGACGCAAAGCAGCCGAGCAAACGCTACGCACGGCCTTGGCCATGGGCGCCGATCGAGCTATATTAATACTTAGCGAGCATATAATAGAGCCCATAAACGTCGCCAAAATATTAAGCAAGATAGTAGAAAAAGAAAATATAACATTAGCTCTGCTAGGCAAACAAAGTATTGATGGTGAATCTAATCAAGTAGGCCAAATGCTGAGCTATAAACTAGAGTGGCCATTAGCCAGTTTTGCAAGCGGCTTGAAAATAGAGAAAGATATAGCAATTGTAAAATGTGAAGCAGAAAATGGGTCACAGGAAATACAAATGCCTTTACCCGCAGTTATAACATGCGATTTACATTTAAATGAACCGCGTTTTGTCAGTATGATGGGAATTATGCAGGCTAGAAAAAAACAAATTGAAGAAATGGATATAAATAGTTTTGGCCTAGATTTATCACCGCATTTAGAAATAATAAAATTTGCCCCCCCCCAAGAACATGGGAATAAAGATGGAGCAAAAATCCTATCCACAGTTGCAGAATTAATAACCGAGCTCAAGCAACATTCAATAATTTAAGGCAAAAGGATCAATTTATGTCTATATTATTATATGTAGAATATGATAAGGAAAATCAGGCGCTAACCGAAAGTAGCGAAAAAGCCTTAACCGCCGCACTAAAGCTACAAACCTGTGTCACAAATAGCAGCATAGATTTGGTGCTATGCTCTACCGAGTTACCCCAATTGGGTAAATTGCCTATAGCAAAATTATTTTATGCTCAAAACCCAATTTTTACAGCACAACTGCCCCAAAATATACTACCAATAATTTTACCCTTAGCAAAAAATTACGATTATATATTGGCTCCAGATAGCATTAATGGCAAAGCTATAACGCCTTTTATCGCCATGCATTTTGACTGCGCTCAAATCTCTGATATTATTGAAATAATTGACGGGGCCACATTTAAGCGAGTGATTTATACTGGCAGTGCCGTTGCCACTGTACGCTCCAATGATGCAAAAAAAATTATTACCATTCGCACAACCAGCTTTGCAAAAACAGCTGTCTGCGCCGACTGGCCCGATTATACCGTAGAAAAGCTAAATATAGTAGAGCAGGACAAACCTGTAAAACTGCTAAAACAACAATATAATAACCAAGAAACACAAAGCCTAGAAAAAGCAAAAATCGTCGTTTCCGGTGGCCGAGCTCTAGAATCAAAAGAAAAGTTTGAGCAGCAATTAAAACCCCTAGCGCAAAAGCTCTCCGCGGCTATTGGGGCCAGCAGAGCAGCTGTTGACGCTGGCTTCGCGCCTAATGACTGGCAAGTTGGCCAAACTGGCAAAATTGTTTCGCCGCAGCTTTATATAGCCATAGGAATTTCTGGTGCTCTACAACATCTTGCTGGAATAAAAAATTCACAAATTATAGTAGCTATCAATAAAGACGCTCAAGCTCCTATAATAAAAATAGCAGACTATGCTATAATAGGCGATCTATTTGAAATTGTACCGCAATTAACCAAAGCACTAGAATGACCAGCTCTGCAAAAATAGAAGAATTATTTTACGATGTATTAATTATCGGCGCTGGACCTGCTTCTTTAAGTGCCGCTATAAAGCTTAAACAAGAAAACACGGACATTTCTATTGCTATAGTAGAAAAAAGCAGCGAAATAGGGGGCCATATACTCTCTGGAGCTATATTTGACGCTAACTCATTAACTCAATTACTGCCCCACTGGCGTGAAGATATTCATAATCCGGTAAAATTAAAAGTAAAAACAGATAATAACTACATATTATCAAGAAATTATTGTTTTAAAATACCAAAAAAGCTTATCCCAAAATATTTATGCAATGAGGAATGCTATGTAATCTCTCTTTCAATCCTATGTCGCTATTTAGCAGATCAAGCAGCACAGGCTGGTGTAGATATATACCCATCTTTTCCAGCAAAGCAGCTTTTGTTCAATGAAACCGGAGCGGTGATAGGCGTTAAACTAACTGATTTTGGCTTAGACAAAAATGTACAACCAACGCATAACTTTGTAGCGGGCGCACAGATATATAGCAAATATATACTGATAGGAGAAGGAGTAAAAGGATCATTAGCAAGAGAGGCGATTGAGTATTTTAAGCTAGACAAAGGCCGCGCTACACCAAAATATGCCTTAGGAATAAAAGAAATATGGCGCATTGCTCCCGAGCATCACTCGGCTGGCACTATAGAACATTTTATAAAACCCCGTTTAAGTAATAATGCTTATGGCGGTGGATTTATCTACCATATGGAAAATAACAAAATCAGTTTAGGGTTAGTTACCCAATTAGATTATAGCAACCCAGCAATTTCACCTTATCAGCTTTTCCAACAATTTAAAGCACATAAAAAAATACGCAATCTTTTGGCTAATGGAAAAAAATTAGCTTACGGAGCCAAAGCCATAAGCTGCGGAGGCTGGTATAGTATACCACAACTATCTTTTAAAGGCGGCGCCCTTATTGGCTGCAGCGCTGGCTTACTAAATGGCGCCAGAATGAAAGGTATCCACAACGCAATTAGCTCTGGTATATACAGTGCAAACTATGTGGCGCAAGCGCTAGCGGCTGGAAGGCAACATGATAGAATAGAAGAGATAGACAACAATTGGCGGCAAAGCGAAATAGCAAAAGATCTTTATCCTGCACGTAACTTCAAATATTTATGGCAAAAATTCAGTATAATCTTGGCCGGGTTAGATATTTGGTGGCTACAAATCTTTAACCAAAATTTATTTAAAAATCTACAAAACCAGATAACAAAAGCCGCAGCAGATTATCAACGCTTAAGGCCCGCCAGAGCAGCGCCGCATGCTACATCTAAAACAGATAGCTCATATAACAATTCTATAGCCGAATCATTGTTCTACGCCAATCTAACGCACAGCGACAATCAGCCCAATCATTTATATATAAAAAATATGGCATTACAATATAGTAGTGAATTAAAAATATTTGGTGGACCTTCTGCGTTATACTGCCCCGCTGGCGTGTATGAATGGCAAGAAAATGAAGGAAAAAACACCTATGTGATAAACTCACAAAACTGCCTACATTGTAAAACCTGCGAAATAAAAGATCCGAATCAAAATATCCAATGGCAATGCCCACAAGGCGGCAGCGGACCAAATTATACCGAGATGTAAATAGTGGTACGGTTGGTAGGAGTTGAACCTACGACCTCTGGTGCCACAAACCAGCGCTCTAACCAACTGAGCTACAACCGCATATACAGGCTTACGGCGCTCATAATAAATAATATAAAAAAAATTACAAGCTTTTTTTTAAAGTTCTAGCGCCGCCCATTTGTCAACATGCAAATCTCTATATTGCGATATATGCTTCAGCCCATCTTGCTCTAACTGTACTAATGCCTGGCTAAGTATATCAAAAGGTAAAGATGGTCCTTTATATACCAGACCAGTATATAATTGCACCAAATCTGCACCAGCTTTTAACTTTTCTATAAAACTAGCGCTGTCATCTACACCGCCAACCCCAATTATAATTTTATCCTTACCCAAATATTGCCGCATTTTAGCTAAGGTTATATTTGCTTTTTCAAATAATGGTTTGCCAGATAGCCCACCCGCTTGGGTAGCAAATTTATGCCTACCTACGCCAGTACGCCCTATAGTCGTGTTGGAAATAATTACTCCATCTAAATCACTCGCGGCAATTGTCTGCGCCATAGTTTCTAACATAGAAGAAGTTAAATCTGGCGCAATTTTTAAAAAAACTGGCACATAACGATTAGTTTTTAACTGCTTCTCTTTACGAGCCACGCTTATAGCGCTGAGCAAATTGGGTAAAATCTCTGCCCCCTGTAGCTCTCGTAGATTTGGCGTATTAGGCGAAGAAATATTTATAGTAAAATAGTCCGCAACCTCATATAATTTAATTAAACTGGCTACATAAGAAGCTTCTCTGTCGGTACATTCCTTATTCACACCAATATTAACACCTAGAACATTTTTATCGCTTTGTTGTTGATAAGCTTGTAGACGCGGCAAAATTGCATCCAGCCCCTCATTATTAAATCCCATGCGATTTATAATAGCTTCCGATTCAACCAATCTAAATAGCCGAGGCTTTTCATTGCCCAGCTGTGGCAATGGCGTAATCGTACCAACCTCAATAAAAGCAAAGCCTAATTGAGCTATACCACGCAAGGCCAAAGCATTCTTATCAAAACCCGCGGCCAATCCCAAAGGATTAGAAAAGCGTAAATTTGATAAAGTCAATGATAGCTTTTTATTTTTCAGCACATGCTGTGTCGCCGCTTCGCACCGTGCTTTAGTAACAACCATAGAGTGTGAAAGCAACCGAATTGCCATATCATGAGCTTTTTCTGCATCCAAACTAAAAATTAGCGGTCGCATTATAGAAGAAAAAAACATATCAGAGCCCCCCTGCCCACATGTCAAACTTCTAATATTATACTATATAATAAACTAAAACACAATTTTTATGGCTATGGTAAAAAAGTAATGTTAGAAGAATTTAAAAAATTTGCTTTAAAAGGTAACCTAATCGATTTAGCTATAGGTGTAGTAATCGGTGGCGCTTCTACAGGCCTGATAAATGCCCTGGTAAATGATATAATAATGCCTATTATTGGCTGGCTTACTGGGGGTATCGATTTTTCCAATATGTTTCTACAATTGTCGGGGCAAAAAGAGCATACACTAGCAAACGCTCGTATTGTTGGCGCAACAATAGCCTATGGACATTTTATAACTTTAGCTATAAATTTTCTAATAATCGCCTGGATTTTATTTATGACCGCAAAAGCAATTAATATTGCCCGCGGAATAAATACCTCACAAGCACCAAAACCCGAAGCCTTGCCACGCGATGAACAGCTTTTAACAGAAATCAGAGATCTACTACAGCAAAAACTCAAGTAACCTTATAGCCTAAAATAATATTTGAAAAATAAGCACAAAGAGTATATCTTTAATAAGAGCTATTTATGAGGATATGATATGCAATTTTTCAAAGAGTTTTACATTAACGGCGAATGGGTTCTACCTACTACTCCAAAAGATTTGGAAGTGATAAATCCTTCTACTGAAGAGAGCTTTGCAATTATCAGCAATGCAACCACTCCTGATATAAATAAAGCAGTAGAGGCTGCAAAAAATGCATTTACGACCTGGTCTGCCAGCCCAGCTAGTACACGCCTAGACATCGTAAAAAAAATATTAGAACTCTATGAGCAACGCCAAGAATCTCTTGCCGAGGCCTTATCAAAAGAAATGGGTGCCCCAATAGATTTTGCGCTACATGCACAAGTAGCTAGCGGAGCACGCAATATTGAAAATTTTATACATGGCTTTGAAGATTTCAAATTCACACAAGCCTTGGTAAAAGAAAACAGCCAGAGCCCAGCTATTTTAGCTTTTGACCCTATAGGTGTTGTATGTTTAATAACGCCATGGAATTGGCCGCTTAACCAGGTTACAAAAAAAGTTATACCTGCCTTATTAGCGGGCTGCACAATGGTTTTAAAGCCATCTGAAATTTCTCCAATTTCTGCTATGTTGTTTGCTCAGATCTGCCACGACGCTGGCGTTCCTGCAGGCGTATTTAATATGATACATGGCGTAGGCCCCGAAATTGGCTCTACACTCACCAGCCATAAAGATATCGACATGGTAAGCTTTACTGGCTCTACAAGAGCAGGGCGCCAAATTACACAAGCCACGGCAGAGGGTTTGAAGCCCGTAACTTTGGAGCTAGGTGGCAAAGGGGCTAATCTGATTTTTGCAGATAGTGATGAAAATGCAATAGAGCGCGGTATAAAAAGATGCTTTTCCAATAGTGGGCAAAGCTGCAATTCTCCAACTCGTATGTTAATAGATCAATCCATCTATGCACAAGCACTAGAAAAGGCAAAAGCGGTAGCCGAATCTATCAAGCTAGACGTTGCTAACAAACCTGGTGATCATCTTGGCCCTGTCGTTTCTAAATTACAGTTCGAAAGAATACAACAATTAATCCAAGCTGGGATTGATGAAGGAGCAAAGTTATTAATTGGCGGACTAGGAAAACCAAAAGGCTTAGAAAAAGGCTATTTTGTACGACCTACTATTTTTTATGATGTGCATCCTGATATGCGGATTTTTAAAGAAGAAATTTTTGGCCCCGTCTTATGCATCACGCCTTTCTCTTCTGAAACACAAGCCATAAATTTGGCTAATGATACCATCTATGGCCTAACAAACTACATTCAATCTAGCGATGCTGAACGCTGTAGAAGAGTAGCGCTAAAATTGCGCTCTGGTATGGTAGAGATTAACGGCGAATCATTGCCCCCAGAATCTTTCTTTGGCGGAGTTAAGCAGTCTGGACGCGCTCGTGAAGGTGGCAAATGGGGCATAAAAGAATTTTTAGACAGCAAAGCCATTACAAGTTAAACAAAACAATTCCCTCTAGGTTTAAAGATCTAGAGGGAAAAGCATTGATTGGTCACACGGCAACCATATGTTCTTAAAGCCTTAAAATAGAACGATTTCTCTGGCTATTTTCTACACCTAAAGCCGTTTTTGAAATAAACCAAATCGGATCGTCTCGTGTGAGATATTCAGAGCATGGTACAAAAAAGTGTTTTTTGTATTCAGCTTGCAGATCAATAATTTCCAAAAATTGTAGCCTAGAAAATCGGAGCACCATGAGCTTATCAGCGCGTTCATTCAGTGCTTTCTGGTCATCAGCTATCGCCATTTCTGTCATGTTGTTTTCCTCTCATTGTCGAATATTTTAGTTAGGAAGAAGCATTGCTGCCACCTTCCTCTGATTTCAAATATGTCATGATGAATTAGCAAAGCAAATAATAGCTCCTAGTGAAAAAGGCGATTGCAATAATATCTTGACGAAGATGAACTTTGGTAATCGAGATGGGCGGCAATATTGCATAGAAAGTTAAAATATAGTCCATCATACATTTTTATAGTGGCGGCAGCTCTCTAGCTATATTTGAGCCAACAACAAATTTCTTACTATTTGGATAAAAGCTCAAATCATCACTAAATTTGATATCATAGGACTTGTAGCAGCCCCCACCTTATAACTTTTCATTATACTTTAAAGCACACCATTGTTGTAATGTTCACAACGACTTATCCATGAAGTTGGAGCTGTACAAAGCCCTGGCAAAGCCCTGGCCATTTCAAACGCAACGAGTGTTTGGTAATCAAATTACTGAAACAGAGAGTTTTCTATAATTTACTATCCTAAGGGCAGACAGAGGGTTTAAGGAGAGAATAACGCGCTGAGCATAGAACAGCTTCACTTTGAAAAATTGCTATTTCTAGCAACTCTTCTGCGACATCTTT
Source organism: Pyrrhopyge guianae (assembly GCA_018245515.1). Taxonomy (NCBI): domain Eukaryota; kingdom Metazoa; phylum Arthropoda; class Insecta; order Lepidoptera; family Hesperiidae; genus Pyrrhopyge; species Pyrrhopyge guianae. The sequence goes on along the minus strand of DWDQ01000003.1, from coordinate 7,320 downwards.
ACTCATGCCTTGCTGCTTGCATCATTGAGGAAAACACATCATAACTAGTCCAATCAGCTACAGATCGCTTTGGCGATCTTATACGCACATTGGCAATAACCACAAATAAAATGCTTGCTAACACTAATCATGCGTGGTTTCTCTCTCCTGCGTTGGATAATAATAATCCGATCCTTTATCAAGAATGATTAATGGTTCTGCATTTACTAGAATCTGGACAAGATCCCCTGTGACAATCTCTAGAAGAAACACTGAGGCAATTAATGAAGATGCGGCACGGTCTGAAAATAAGCATTTTAAAACACTTCTTTTAGTTTCTGGCCACCACCCAGCTCCTTCTTGCGAAGAGTCTCAATTTTCCACCCTAACTTAATTAAACTATCTTTTTGAGCCTTAATTATATGGCTTGCGTGAATAGCAATGCACAGCAAATGCCTAGGTCTGCTTGCAGCCACATAGAGTTGACGAGAAAATTTAAGCTTGGTTTTTTGCGTAATTTCTGAATTGTCGCCACCAGAAATATGATTAATGAGTTGATTTACATCATAGCTTCTATTTTTAGTCTCCAGGATAAGAGTGGCATCATGCGTTTCTCCCTTTACGCCATGTATAGTCGAGAGGTGGATATCAAAGCCGCCAGGATGTTTAATCTTATTCTCGGGTAAAGAAACCATAGTTTCAGCATTTTCATCGCTGTTACCGTCAGTATTAAGAGAGCTCTCAGAATAGCTTAAATATTCTTTTGCTTTGGAATTCATGCTCTGAAGTTCAAATCTATATTTAAGGTTATTAACAAATCCATTCCAAAGTTCTTGCTCTGTATACTCATGATCAACAAGTAACTTGTAGATGCACTTTCTAAAAGCCATCCATTTTCCTTTCTCTTCCAAAAACTCTTGCAAAGTTCTGCGTGTGAATTCACGATTATTTGCATCCAGCTTTCCTGACAGACGCAGCCATTTGATAATTCCATCTATTAAAAGCTGATAATTCTCAGAAAAATCTAAATTAGAATTTTGATGACAATATTTAATAATCTCGATTAAACTATCGAACTTCAAAGCATTTTTTGCTTTGCTCTTGTGGTAGGCATTCCAATAGCTACCTATGCTACCTATGCTTAACTCAGTTTTTATTCCAATAGCCCCTAAAGCCTTAACCGTAAAACTCTTAGTTTTTTTGTATTCGTCATGGAATTGATTGGAGACAATATCTCCGAAACGCCTGATTACCTCATTAATCGTATCATCATCAAAAATGATTACACTATGCTGGAAACCATCTTTTTGGGAGCACGCGCTCAAGCGTTCAACTCGCTTGTTCTCTGGTATACATGTTGAAAGCTGAATCCGATTAACACTTAATGTTTTTATTTTATCTGCAATCGATTCATCAAAACGATGAGACTTATCAACAACGAAATCCATGTCGTTTCTTTTCTTTTTATTAAAGCTTTCATTTAACTCATCCTTGCCCATACCATGAAAAATAGCTTGGTCTGGATCGCCAAATCGCTGAACAATTACACTTGCATTATCTAAGGGAAAAGTTTGTTGCAAAACCTCGTCTTGAAACTTCTGTGTATCCTGCATTTCATCAATAAAAACAACTGGAAACCTCTTTTGCATAATGCTGGCAAGATTGGTGTTTTTTGCTAATGCTATTTTGGCAAATATGAACACATCGCGGTAGAATAGATATCCGTTTTTAATTAACTGTTTTCTAACCTTTTTTAAATCTTTATAAGAGGCTGAAGAACTTTCTTTCTTAAAGCCTGGAACCTCGTATGATAAAACCGCGTCCTCATACTTTAGGTTAAAATCATATAGCCCATCTCGCCCTTTACGATTTTTAAGATAAGCTTCTGCGGTTGGAGATATTTTGGAGGCAAGAAGCTCAACACAAGCATCAGTATCTACCTGATTGATATAGATTTGATCTGCTCTTAATAGTGGAAATGCCAAAAACTTACCCACAAACTCTTGGATAGTACCTATAAAATGCGGATATGAAAAAAGTCGTTGAGCTTCAAATGTTTTTGATTTTTTTAATCGGTCAATAATCTCATCTTTAGCAACGTTCGTGTGCGACAACACACATATACCTTGGCCTGATAATGGCCGTTTTTTGGCCAGCAGCATAAGCTTTGCAGCAATTAAAGTGGTTTTTCCACTTCCTGGACAGGCCTGAACATCAATTGATTGCATTGATTCCAAAATTTTCCTACGATCATCATCAAAGCTTAATCCTTCACTTTCTGAAAGCTGGTCGATATCTTCTTTCTTTATTGGATCATCGAATTTTTCTACCATTATTCAGCACCTGAATCTTCCAACCGAACAATTGGTGATGTTACATATTCAATTGCCTCAACAATATAGTTGGGCAGCTTTTCTCTTAATTCTCGAGCGAAGTTATCATATGCCTCTTGACGAGTGCTATTAGTAGCTGCTTTAACCATATCAGATCGCTGCTTCTCAAGTAGATCTGCCATATTATAAGCAAAGTCAGTTTTAGATACCTTGCTTAAAATGAAAGTCGCTTTTTCATCGTCTGATACATGTGCAGCTGGTTTCTCAAGCCTTTTGTTATCCAGCGCTTCATAACACTCGTCAAAAAGTCCATATTTTGCTAGGCAATATTCAAATGTCCAATCATCCGAAATTTTCACCTTAACGTTTTGGCGTTCTAAGCCATCAATGAGTTCTGCTCTTCTTTGATTTTTGTCTTCGCAGTTTCGAAGCCAGTACTTTTTGTTTTCGTCCTTGTACGTTTTAAAACCATAGGGGTTTCCAGGTTTTTCTTCAGCGCAATCCGGCCATAGATCAAGATCCCTGAGCACGCAAACTTTTGTGGGATTCCATTCACTTTCAATTTCATCCTTATCTTTTCTTAAAAAAAGGCGGGCAAAGCGTTTCCACGAAACGTTATCACCACATCTTACGATCGAAACGCCGTAGTTCTCTAATGGCTTGTCCAGTAATTTTGCAATTTGAGGCAATAAAATATTCTCTGCATCCCCCTCTACAAGAAGCAGGCTTTTGGCAAAGAAAACATTAGCCTTGGTTGCATCTAAAAATTTGCGTAAATATTTATAATCATCTGCTTCGAGTTCTGTTTCTCCATCCCTTAAAGAAAAGGCTTTACCGCTATTAAGCATTATAACATCAGCAGGGGAAGCTTTTGCGGATATATTGGGACTATGGGTGGTCAGAAAGCATTGCACACCTGCCGATTCAACTTTTGAACTAATGAATTGCAGCAATTTCATTTGCAGCTGAGGGTGCAAATGCGCTTCAGGCTCTTCGATTAGCAGTAAGGGAAATTCATTCTCAGCCTCTTGTTCTAGCAACAATAGCTCAGCTCCCATGAACAATAAATTATGATATCCGAGGCCATGAAGTCTTTGATCTTTCGTTAAAGCTAAACTTAACCCTTCTAGCACTTCCCTTAAATATCGACGCTTTGCATTTTCCGGAAGTCCGTCTACATTTACCCCCCTAACACCAGCAATATCAATAAAAACACCCAGACGTTCTTTATCTTGTTCAAAAATAAGCTCATGTAGATAATTATTCTTAATATTTTCAGCAGCCTTACTTAAAGCCTTATCATCCCCTAAAAGAGCGTCATTGGCTCCAGCAATAATAGAAAGAATATCGTTCATTGCATCTCTAATATTCTTTGAAGAACTTAATATTTGCGATAACCTAGATGCTCTGCCAGATGACAATTCTGCCTCTGCATCTCTTAGGGGTTTCAAATATGTTGCAGCAAGGAAGTCGCGTATTTCCGGCTCAAGTGATAAACCATTACCATCTATACCAGATTTTATTTCTACTTTGATGTATGGATAACCTCGCCTTTCCGCTAAGGTTTTTTGAGCTTTTAACTGGACATGTAGAACCGAGCCGCTACCATTAGAACTATCTTCTATTATACATTCCTCATACGATAAATGTTCAACAAAGCGATGCGCGTGCTTATCTACATCAGAAAAAGTTATTTGAATCGTAAGCTCATTGCTTTCGCCATAGAAATCTTCTTCTTTAGGATAAGTTCTATCATTTGAGTTTGTGCCAAGAATGTATCGAATAGCATCTATAAGAGCAGTTTTGCCAGAGTCATTTTCCCCCACAAGCAAATTAAGTCCTTTATTTGTTTTTAAATCAAGGCTTTCGAATAATCTGAAATTCGATATTTTAATTCTAGATATATACACGCCCAATACTCCTTAATATTGCCTTGAAAATTACCTAATTTTCTTCTATTCTCCAAAATCGGCAGCATACCTCAAGCTGACCGAAAAAAGCAAGGGAACCAATATGACAGGCAATCAACAACGCGCTGCTCTGCAACGTCAAATTTGGGCCATCGCGAATGACGTACGCGGTGCGGTCGATGGTTGGGACTTTAAGCAATATGTTCTTGGTACATTGTTCTATCGGTTTATCAGCGAAAACTTTGCCCTCTATATCGAAGCCGATGACGATAGCATTAACTATGCCGAATTATCCGATAGCGTCATCACGCCGGAGATTAAAGACGATGCCATCAAAACCAAAGGCTATTTTATCTACCCAAGCCAGCTCTTCGTCAATGTTGCCAAAACCGCCAACACCAATGAAAGCCTGAACACTGATCTGGCAAAAATCTTTGCCGAAATTGAATCGTCCGCCAATGGATACCCCTCCGAGCAAGACATCAAAGGCTTGTTTGCCGATTTTGATACTACCAGCAATCGCCTTGGCAATACTGTCACAGCCAAAAACAAACGCCTTGCCGATGTCCTTAAGGGCGTGGCTGGCTTAGAATTCGGGGATTTCCACGGCTCTCAGATTGATCTTTTCGGCGATGCGTATGAATTCCTTATCTCGAACTATGCCGCCAATGCGGGTAAATCAGGCGGGGAATATTTTACACCGACGCATGTATCAAAACTGATTGCCCAGCTTGCCATGCACAAACAAACCAGCGTTAACAAAATCTATGACCCCGCCTGCGGCTCCGGCTCTTTGCTTCTCCAAGCCAAAAAGCATTTTGATGCCCATATCGTTGAAGAAGGGTTTTTCGGACAAGAGCTCAACCACACCACCTACAACTTGGCGCGGATGAATATGTTCTTGCATAATATCAACTACGACAAGTTTAATATCCAGCTGGGTGATACACTCATCCACCCGCATTTTGGCGATGACAAACCATTTGATGCGATTGTTTCTAACCCACCTTATTCGGTGAAATGGATCGGCTCGGATGATCCAACGCTTATCAATGATGACCGCTTTGCGCCTGCGGGTGTGCTTGCGCCGAAATCAAAGGCTGACTTCGCCTTTGTGCTTCATGCGCTTAGCTATCTGTCCAGCAAGGGCCGCGCAGCTATTGTCTGCTTTCCTGGCATTTTCTACCGTGGTGGCGCGGAACAGAAAATTCGCCAATATCTGGTTGATAATCACTATGTTGAAACGGTCATTTCTCTCGCGCCGAACCTGTTCTACGGCACAACCATCGCCGTGACGATTTTGGTGCTGGCAAAAAACAAACTAAACGGAGATATCCAGTTTATTAACGCTAGTGGTGAAGAATTCTTCAAAAAAGAAACCAATAACAACGTCATGTATGATGAACATATCCAAAAAATCATGGATATATTTGACAGCAAAGAAAATAAGGCTCATGTCGCTGAAACTGTGCCGTATGAACGGATTGTTGCCAAGGATTACAACTTATCGGTCAGCAGCTATGTCGAGGCAAAGGATAACCGCGAGGTGATAAATATCGCCGAACTAAACGCAGATATAGAAACCACTGTCAGAAAAATCAACCAGCTGCGTGCAGACATCGATGCCATCATTGCGGAGATCGAAGGATGAGTAACGTCACTTTTTTAGAAAAGCTGCTGGAGGGCGCTGAGGTAGAGTGGTTGCCGCTGGGTGATGTAACCCAATACGAGCAGCCAACCAAATATCTCGTAAAAACAAAAAATTATGATAAAGCATACGAAACGCCTGTTTTAACGGCGGGTAAAACTTTCATTCTTGGATATACAGACGAAACTGAGGGAATAAATAAAGCTTCAGAAAATCCTGTAATAATTTTCGACGACTTTACTACGGCAAACAAGTGGGTTGATTTTGACTTTAAGGCAAAGTCATCGGCAATGAAAATGATCACATCAAGTAATGATAATAAATTCATTCTAAAATACATTTATTATTTGATGAACACATTGCCAAGTGATCTTACTGATGGTGACCATAAACGTCAGTGGATTAGCAACTTTTGTAATAAAAAAATCCCAATTCCATGCCCGGATGATTCGAGGAAGTCGTTGGCGATACAAGCGGAGATTGTGAGGATTTTGGACGCATTTACCTCCCTTACAGCCGAGCTCACAGCCGAGCTCACAGCCGAGCTCACAGCCCGCAAAAAACAATACAAGTACTATCGTGACCAACTACTCTCTTTTTCCAATGATGTAAATGTTGAGTGGAAGCCGTTGGGCGATGTTACTAAACTTAAACGCGGCACATCAATTACGAAGAAGGATGTTATAGAGGGTGACGTACCCGTGATAGCGGGTGGTAGAGCGCCAGCCTACTTCCACAATGTTAGTAATCGAGAAGGTCAAACAATTGTTATTGCTGGCTCTGGAGCATATGCAGGCTTTGTTAGCTGGTGGGAGAAACCGATCTTTGTATCAGATGCTTTTACAGTTAAGCCAAATGATAGTTTATTGCCTAAATATTGCTTTTATTTTCTTCAAAGACTACAGCAGCAACTTTATGACTTTAAAAGCGGTGGTGGTGTCCCTCATGTTTACCCTCGAAATGTTGCTACTCTTCAAATCCCCATTCCATACGCCAATGACCCTGAAAAATCACTGGCTGAACAAGCCCGCATTGTTGATATTCTCGATAAATTTGATACCCTGCCCAATTCAAGTTTGCAGCGTGAAATTGAGTTGCGCCAAAAGCAATATGAATATTACCGCGATTTATTGCTGAATTTCCCGAAGTCTGAGGAAGTCATAGCTTGACGCAAGTGCAGTCTGAGAATAAGAATAGTAAAAGTATATTAGCGCTAACACATAATGAGGCGCGGCAGTATTTCTTGAAACAAGAAAGCTTTTGTAACTTTGATTTGCCTGAGTATTTTAAGTTTGAAACGCTACTTAATTCTGTTGACGATGCATTGAAAGGTAAAAACCTATCTGATTTCCAAAACAAAAGTCCCCGTAATCATGAAGATGTAAACTATAAAGTACTGAACAATAAAGACGGAAAATACGCATGGAGACCACTTCAGCTTATTAACCCA